>JANHGN010000055.1:32045-79495 GCA_024605025.1 Megaceryle maxima
TTTCAGAGCTCAAATATAGATTTCTCTTTTTTTGATAACTTGGACTCTTTTATCTTCAGTGGCCAAATTCTAAGGAGTATAGAATTGATTTAGATTGCATACAAAAGGTCATCTTACACTGTGCTCTGAATTTCAGTTTCTTGGTACTCCAAAGTTATAGGATGACTTATGAAATGTACAATAGCTATTAAATAATTTAAAACTATTTATAGTTATAACTAATAGCACATAATTAAGAAAATTGCTTGATACAGCTCTAGGCTGGTAGATGGTTTGGGAAAGTAAATGCCTGCTGCTGCAGCAACCTTGATTTTACCAGGAGTTTGTTCAGAAAATAGTTGGGGCATTCACTTAATTTTCCCAGCTATCACACTGAGTAAGTTCTGAAGGATGATGAGATGGAGCTCAGACATGGAGAAAAGAGTCATCCTTGGTTGTCCTCTCTACCATACCTTCTCATTTTGCTGGCTTGCTTCATTGGTTTAGGTATGGGGAAGTGGAATTAAAATAACAGGTTCTAGTCTGAGACTGTAAAGAAATGTAGTCATTTCAGATGGGATGGTTGATGAACATGGTAGTTGATGTAATCTGATACCATATTTTCTCCATAGTTAAAAAAAAAAAAAAGATATTTCTTGACAGCTGCTTGTGGACACAGTAATTTGCTCAAACCACATCCTAAAACAACGAGAAGCCTACTGCTGCTGCCACTTCTGAATCCACCAGCAAACAGCTCTTATATTGGAATTGAAGTTTAGCTAAACACACTGCCTCTCTGAATCTAGAGAGTTTGTGTCCAGATGAACACTGAGAAATGCTGACATTTCTGATTAGCTGTGACTTATGATAGACAATAACACTTCTGTGGTTTTATTTTGTTTTTAGTATATATTTATCCAGCAACACACTGTCTTGCAGTGTAAATTTACCTGTCTTCAGTAGAAATAACCACATTTCAACCAGCTACATATTGCCACTAGACATAACATTGCTGTGCTTATACTGTCAATGACCCTGACATTTTTTTCCAGAGTGTTGTATGATATTGTGCTTCTGGGTCCTGCTTTAACAAGTGGAGTCAGGAATTCCCTTCTCAGAGTGAAACCTTCATTGCTGATACCTGTATTGACATGGAGATGATGGCTGAGGGCAATGTGTATTGAAGGCAGAGCAGCCTGCTGAGAATGGTGATAGTCGTTCCTGAAATGCTTAATATAATCTTAAATTTTTCACTATTTTGTCAAGCAAGGACATGCTCAGTTGGAAGGTATCCTAATTTCAAGAGTTCAGGTCTGAATCTAGATTTGTTTTATACATCTTTTAGACATGAGAGCACAAGTCTCAGAGAGACTCCTAAAGTAATTCCTTGTATCTAGGTCCTCTTACTTGGCAAAGTAAGCAGAAAAGGTATCACAGTCATCTTTATAATTGGCTGCAGGCTGTGTGGGATTTCTTTTCTTAGCAGTGCCAGTCCACCTGCATGAGTCCCCTGCATGCGTCTGTAGCAAAGTCAAAACTCAGCTTTCTCATTATCTAAAAGGGATTCATTAGTCTTCAAGAAGGGAGAATCTACTGCTTCTTCTGGGTAACCAGCTCCCAGGGTACCCAGATAAGAAGGATAGGTAAGATCTGATAAGAGGGATGCAGATTTATTGTGTGTCCGCCAGCAGGAACCTGACATTGACTGTCAGTTCAGAGAGACACTGAAAAGCAAACCTTACCCTTGTCTCTTTCTTCTTCCTAAGGTGAAAGGACCACTGAGAACAGTGATTTATGACTGATATTGTTACTAACCATTCCGATTAACTTTAAGAATGTGAGACCTTCATCTTCATCTACATGACTTCAGTACATCTCTGTGGTGCAATTTTGGGGATAGGATGCAAAGAATAATCCTTTGAGATAACATGGTTGGTTCCTATGTATTCACTTCACATCTTAACAAGCAAATCTTGCATTTGATCATCCATCTGGAATATAAATGACTATTTCTGCTGCTGATGTATAAACAGAACAGATCCAGGTTGTTTTATAACTGTTCTAGAGTAATTATTAAATGTAGAAACTTGTTCATCCATGTGCTCTTGCTTGCTGCCTGAGAGTGAATCATCCATCAATACACTTGAGGTTGAACCTTCCAGATAACAATTTTACCAGCTTCTAGCTATTCAGTGGTCAAAAAACAAAGGGCTAAAAAACCCTTTTGCTGTTTTATCATTGAATTTATGTTATTAGCCTAAAAAATGAAATTGCATAGAAAAAAGTCCAGTGGTTCGGAGCTTTGAAACAACTTATTTGCAAGTCTTCATTTTACATTCTCATCAGTAATTCTCAGAAGATGGCATCATTTTATTGCCAAGAGTTATGTTTTAATGAAGAACATTTTCTTCAAAATAACAAATATTTCAGATGATTTATATCTATTTTTAAACATAACACCTTAGTATGCACTCTACTTTATTACTGGTATCTGTCACTCATGCTTCAGGTCCAGTGAAATTACTGGTGAAACTATGATTAATAAAATTGGTTGTGAACCAAAATTCAATAAGAGCAAAGTTAATTACATGTTTGCAAGAGTATAAACTTACAGTTTGATCAATATGTAAATTCTGACCTTCAATGGTCTTTTCATCCTTCTTTTAAGCTTTTAGTCTTGCAAAGATTAACTTAACTGCCTAGAACTTCCTTTTGTGAAGTTACCAGAATATGAGAATAAAGCATTACAATTGGTGGCTTCATATTTTTCAGAAATTAAAAGAATACAAACATTACAGAAGCTTTAAGTACTAATTCATCTGTCTGAATAGCAGCATTAAACTGATACATATCTATTGCAGCAAGAATAGCTAATAAACATTAAAAAATATTTCTTTTCACATAAACTATACTATTAACTGTATTAACACAGCATGCTTGCAACACACTGCTTGAGACTCCTGTCTGAACTGAAGAGGAGTTCTGTATAAGGGATAGTTGTTGAATCAAAGCTTTAATAAGTTATTTGTCTCTGTGGGTCTGCCAGAGCAGCCTTTATGTATCAATGATCCTCCCTCTTCACCTGAGTGAATGACTACTTTTTTATCTACCTTTCCTGATGTGGATCTAAAGACACCAGTGCCCTTGGTTTTATACTGTTTTTCCTAGAGAATCCATTTCTTTTGCAGATTAAACAGGCCTATCATACCCTATATTTATCATTGCTATGGATAGCAATAATCTTGATAGACACAAGCTTTACTCAAGGCAATCAGCAAAATACGTTTTTGGACAAATAACTTTCTGGTTAAGCTCTAATTTGACCTTGGGATGACATGTTGTTTGAGTGAACAATTTGCAGAATACTGCCAGCTGGACCACAAAAATTCACTGAGAAGGACATTGTTTCTATCCAGAAATTCATCATTTGTATGTTTTCTTGGCTGTTTTTGTGTATTATGGTTGTGTCCTCACAGCCAGCAGGAAACTGCAGTGCCTGTGACGGAAACTGAAGGAAGTCCCAGTTTGGACATTAATATATCCTATTGTGTAATATGAGGCTGTATTTTTCTGGAGGATTTGTGGTTACAAAGCAAACTACAAGATCAAAGCAATTGGATGCTTTCTAGTATGTTTGGACTAGTATGTACAATGGTTTCTACAGTAGGACATATATCCTCCGGTTCAGCTCTTAGGCAGCTCTTAGACACTGAAAATGGTTGCTTGATGGACACAGAAAGGACTGACTTATTTTAAAATAACTTGGACAATTTCATTCACTGTTTTAAAATTATTATTTCCTCAGGAAGATGTTTGACTGGGAATCAAAGAGAGAACTTTATGTGGGAGGTGTGGAATCTTATGGCTCACCTAACTGTAGCTTTGCTTGTGGAACCTCCCTTCATGTCCTACCATCCCACTATTTCTAGATCTGTTAAGGGTCTCATCTGGTTATCTTTTCCTTTGTGGCTGGCTTTGTCAGTGCTAGAACAGAAGTCCTAGCCCAGGAAGGTTTACTGCATCATTTTAAAAGTCCATGAGAAATTAATTTGTCTGTTGATTTAAACTGTTATCCTCTGATATTTCAGTGTTACCTGGGAGTTTCTACATGTTTCACACAATTAATTCCTTGATTTCTGTCTTCTTAAAGTAACAGAATAACTGAAGGGGGTAAAACCCCCAAACATTGTATTTTGCTTTAGTATGAGCAAACATTTCAGGCCTGACTAAAGGGGGAATAATTTTGTGTGGGAATGGTGTTTTAAATGTACAAAATCAGAACATTATACATATCACAGGATCATAGGTGGTCAGTCTATAACAGCATGGAAAATTAACTCTAGAGTCCAGGCCAAGAAGTACTCTTTAGAAGGAGATGTAATCCTTCCTGATCTTGAGCATTTGTTTTCCCCAGCACTGATGTAACTGGGAACTAGAGGACCCAAGCATCTTGGATGAGGCCCTTGGTACCTTGCAGAACTGGCTGCAGCACTTCTGTTGATGAAACACTCAGAGAGGTATTACTGCTTACTGCTGACTGTAGTGTATTTTGCATGATGTTTGCTAATGAAGGCTAATAAAGGCTTGGTAACATAAAATGAATGTATATTTTACCTTTGTTGATGCAATTCAATTACAATACTGAAACAGAAAAGTGAGTGCAAAGTATCAGGCAACACACAAGAAGTGAACCTAGTGAGAATTACTTGGTCATTGAAATCTCAAACTCAGAAAGGTTTCGATCTTCGGGCTCACCTATAATTTGTGCACCATAAATGTAGACTGAAGTCATTAGGGACTTTGTAATGACAGTGCTGTCTATAACAGTATCATCAAGCAAGACATTGGCATAAATCATTGGCACTTTGCAAAGTGTCACTTCTGTCAACCTCCCAGTGATGTGATCTTTAGTCTTTCAAATCTATAGACTGGCATTTGGATCAGCTAAGCACCTGACATCCTGTCTTGCATTTTAAAGCTGCTGTATCCAATATCTAAATGCTGAAGTAATGCCTGGTTAAAAATATATTTGAATTATTTGCATAATATAATCCCTCTACTTTAAAGCTTTCCTTTGGGGCATAACTGTATAGTCTGTCCTCTGTTGATAAATTCACAACCACCTTAATCAATAAAAAAATTGCTATTAATTGAAGCAAGAAGTCCCATAAAATGACTAAATGGATGGTAAGAAAAATCAGATACTAAAATAATCAGACTTTATATAATGCTTTCAACAAATGTCATGAAGCCTAAAGCTTTTCAGTTTTAAATTGCTTTAGATAATATACAGCCTTTTTATGGATGGGAATTGTAATTGTATGGATTGATATAAATTGACTAAATATCATAATATTTCATAATGGCTGAAAATGGACAGCAAGCAAAGAAAGCTCTCTTTCTTCTCTCCAATGAACCTCAATACTGGAACTCAGTAATGTAGCACCTCTCTGGGCAATACTGAAATCCTATCAGAATTGTCTTGTTTTTTCATGGGTAAGTTTTAAAGGTGATGTATTGCTAGATGAGTAAACACTGTTGAGTATGTTCCCAGCACTGGATGTCTGTTAATGCTACTGATAAATTGTTAGGAGTCCCTGGTATCATCTTGTTCAGTGACTGTTGTCTCAAGATCATTGATTGGTTGACTGGTACAGATGTCATAATGGCTACCTGAAGCATGTGCAGAATATGCACCTGTCCTTACAACTACACTGATATGACAAACTGTAGACACTTCATTCCACTCTTCTCCTCCTTCCTCAAGCTGTTACAGATTAGCATTGTATCTTGTATGATATTTTAGAAGAGTTTTCTTTTGGATTATGAATATAATTATTGAGGACACTTAAAAGCCTTTGTAGTCTGTGCCAAAGCCAAACTGATTGATACACCTACCACGTAATTTAAAAGACATTGCATTTGTGCACACAGATCCAATGAAATGCATGAAATCACTGTTGCCACAAATAAAAATACATATACCTCTATGAAAGTCATCAGTTTCATGATTATCTACACCCAGGACTAAGCTAGTTTATAGTCTAGAAGGCATGTGCAGTTTAGACTGCAGATGTTTAGAAAAGGCTGGATTATACACGTGGATTTCATTCTCTTGTCCACTGGCCTCTGGACATTCCTGGACTACTTTTAAAATGCCTATTAAAAGACATATTAACAGGTTACTAAAAATCAGACCTGTTTTCAATGCATTTAGGTATCCTCTCCTTTGACTATAAAATAATTGAAGAGGTTGAATGGAGGGAAATGAGACATAGCAAAAAGATTAAGACTCTTCAAACTCAGACATATTACAAATGTTCAGCTGGCATGAAGGCCTTACAGAATTCTGGCATAAGTAGCTGTACAGTCTTAATTGTCAGTAAATAAACAAATCTGGAACTATTGTTTAGAATATTGTGGTATATATAAGCTTTATGATGGACTGAAGTCCTATTGTTCTATATTCTTTGTCCAAGCATAATATAATTTTGATTTATAATTACCATCACAAGAGAAGTGGACAGTAGAAGAATGACAACATTCTCACAAAAACTTTACAACAGTGTGAATCACAGATGGATGACCCCACAATCTGAATAATTTTTTTTTTTTTAATGCCAATGGTATTAAATGATTAATTTAGCCAGGTTGTATTAATAAATTTGAAGCAAAATGGCTACAGCTAGACATGATACAAACAAATGAGCTCAGAGTTGAAAGATTTATGCCTCTTTTGGCATAAAAGTTGTAATTTTTTTTCTAGATATGTTGAAGTCTTCAGTGTCTAATTTGGAAACCTCTTTTACAGGCAAAAGAAAATAATAAAGTTTTACATTCTAAGCCTTTAACGATTTAACATGCAAGAAATAGATGCAGTTTCTTATATAAAACACAAGATATTTTAGAATTAACTTGGAAATAGTGTTATCCATCATCAATCTGAAATGCAAAGGAGAAGCCCCTCTTTCATGTTTTTTGTTTAATGTTAGCATATTCATAGAGTATCTCCTAGATTTTTTTGTGTGTTTAAGCTGTGCAACAGTGATGTCATAGCTTTCTGTAAAAATCAGGAAGGAAAAAAGAACTAATATTTGCATTTCTGCTTACTGATCTTGTTTGTCCATAAGCTCAAAAAATATCTTTTCAGGTTTACATGACTCTTTCTACTGTGAACTATGTTAAATGATGAGGGATGAGACAATATGTGTGTACTTAAAGGGATAAAATGAAAGAATTATGAGGAAGGTTTCTATCAAGTGTTTAGATAGATAATTGGAAACAAAAGAAGAAATCACCAGCACTGAAATTAATGATTTTCCTGACATGGGCTTTATGGGACCAGTATTTTCTTCCCTAGTATGTGCACCAGAGTAAGAAAAACAATTGCACAAATCATAATGGATTCAAGGATAGGTCTGGAAAATAAAACTCCATTTCCAGTCTCTCTGTAACTAAATGTTTTATCTAACCAGCTGTCAGAAAAACAGAAATCTCATTAGGTTTCATAGTTTACATTTCATTGCAATAAATAAATAATTGCATCCAAGGCAGAGGCAGAGGAGTGCTCTCAACAGAAAAAGATCCCCTCCCCTCATGCTGCATTTCTTCCTTGTAATGGACTCAGCATGCAAGGAGCTGGATGACTGCACCAGATACTGAGGTCAATGAGCTAAATTCTCTGCTCTTACACAATGTCACTGTATCTTAACTCTGCTGAAGCCAGTCAGATCAGTGAAAAACTAGGCAAAATGAGAATGGATCTGTCCCAAGAAGGAGTGAAGGTGCTCAGCAACTCAAGAAAATATTATATCTCTTATAGCATAGATTCTTGGCAGAATATCAGGTAGAAGAATAAGATTAAAGGAAGTTCTACTTCCTTCCTGGTTTAAATATGCTCTCACTTAACACAGAATATTGTTTTTCCCATACCTATGATCAGCAATGGTTCAAAACAAATATAGCACTTCAAGCAACAATTGTTCCACACCTATTAAAAAAACAATTACATTAATTCAGTGCTGGGACCACTGAATGGCAGGGTAGCCTTATATCACTATAGGCATAAACTTCTTCAAGACCAAGCCTGAATCTCTTTGGAGTGCTCACATGGACAAGCCCTCGCAGTGATAATTCATCTGTCTTCAGAGAACTTTACTGATGGGTGTGTACATACCTGAAAGCATGGCTGCTTGTTCTCTGACTCCTGAACCCTGATTTTTTTATCACTCTCTCCAGTTTGTCTCTCTTCACTTTGGAGTTCTATCTACTTTAATAATTCACTGAGATTTCCTGCATCATCTTTTCTTCTTTTGAAGCATCGTTCATGATGCTTTTGGTGCTGTTCTGACACACACATTTCTCATTTTCTCACAGCGCAAGAGTTTGGAAAAGGAGCATCAGCATCTGACTCTTCCCAAAATCCAAGGTTCAGCTGGCCTGGAATAAAGTAGTAGTAGTAACTAGCAACTCCACTGAATAAACTGTGGACATAAAATCCCATAGTTTGAGGGGATGGGGCTCTAGGAGGATTTTTGCATATCTGCAGGTGATAAATGTTAAGAGGCTGTCTACCAAGGTGGCTGATGTAACATGCTGCTGTGCTGCTTTCCCCTTACGGGACATTCAAAGTGGATGAAACATTGATTTCTTGCTGATTTTCAGGAAATTGGGCCTGACTTTCCCAGGACCTTTAAAAAATGTCTGCTATTATTTAAGCAAATCCTTAAAATCTTGTACCACTTCTAATAAAAGGTGTTATTGCTTCACTTATGATTTACTGGGGAGGCTGATGACTACCTGGAATACAGCAGAATGCAGTAACTATTCACCTTTTCAAGTGCCTGGTCCTAAATGGAAGACAGCTATAGGAAAGTAGTATCTTCTTAGTTCCCCTCTTCCTGCTTCTATCACCATCAAAATATTCTCTCACCACACTTCATAAGGAGCTTTCACCTTTTCACAACATAACAGAACCTGCACTGGTCAAGGCTGGAAGGTGCCACTGCTGTAGTTAGTTAACTAGCTTGACTCTTTAGTGGTAAATTGGATTTTGTACTAATACTGAGACATTCTCAGGATTGACACATATGAAGAAGTGGAAAATGCCTTTGATCTGGCCATTGTAATAAAAAGAATGCAAAAGATGATTAAAAAATGTGTTATGTAGTTTAAACTTATAAATTCATAATCTTGAACCCTGACTTTTAAAATGCAAAGATGTAAGGGGTACTTGTGCTTCTTAAAGTCTTGAGGACTTTTTTCAGGAAATGGTTCTCTAGCTTTGCTTCAAGTATTACTTACACTTAAACCTAGTATCAGGTAAAAGAGCTTAGAAAAGTGTTTGCATCCTCAGTAACTTAACAGAAAACATGTGTAAAAATATTCAAAGGCAATGCACACAACTGTTCCTTGTGGACTTAAGATGACAATGTGTATCAAACACTCAACACATATCTAGGCAGCAGCTAAAGTTCAGCTACTCAACTTTAACCTCCAAGAGGAGGTCAACAGGAAAAAGGAATGCATGTTAAAGCTCACACTGATGTTAAGTGAGATTCCTTCAATGGGGCTTGAAGTCCTACTTGAGATAGCAGCAGCAGGGCCGAGTGCCTTGGAATGCAAATTGAGCTTGTTACTCAGTATCACAGGAGTCATAAAAGTTCTACATCAAAGATGCGGTTATAGCCTGAATTTTATCCAAGGGATATTTCACCACCTACCCAATGCCAGCTTCCAATTTGAGACAATGTCAGGGAATACTTTGAACTATTTCTCATGGCAGGGCATGTAAAACACTGCTGATTAGATTCCCTCTGGCCTCACAAATACTTTATCATTGTTTATTCCACTAAATTCACACCAGAACACAAGATTTTGGAACAAAGGCTCCATGAAATGCTCTCAAAGATGAAAATCCTCGTACCTTACAACTTCCATTTTTTTTGAATGTTCTTTCATCTTGGATCTTTCATGTACCAATAAAAAAAAAAAGGAATCTCACTTCTGACTGTTGCCAGACTGAATAATGAAACATACCATTTTACTGGCTATGAGATGACTCCAAACTTCAGTGATTCATTTTGTAATTTACCTACACTGCGTCAGCTGCAAGCATAGAAAAAAAACCCCACACAACCAAACCAAAAAACCGTGGGGGTTATGTAAAAGAATGACACAGGTAACAAAAATGGCCTCATTTTTGTTTTTCATTGTTTAAAGTTCAAAGCCCATGAAATGGCCCAGCAAAGAGCTATAGGGGTCACATTTTATTCATGTCTTAAATTAGGGGCAAGGATGTACTAAGGAAGTGAAGAAATACAGATAAATTGAGGTGAAATGAAGTGGAGCAATAAAATTAAAAATAATGATTATTTGCATAAACTCAGGTGTTTTACTGTTAATAGATTGAACAACTGAATGAAAGGGAACATAAAACCATGCAACAAAAGGTACACAAAGGATAAAAAAAAAAAAAGTACAGCGCTTTTTTGTGGTACTGGCCACACAGGCTGTAACTTATCAAACAATACCGATGAAAACAAGACTCAGCAGTTTGGACCTCTTAATTTCATTCCTATGATAAAGATGAGAGAAGAGGATATAGAACTCAAATCAGGACTTTTTTTTCTCATAACTTCTGGATGATTTTAATATATTGAAATGCAGAATGAGGTACAGAAATGAATGCAGACACGAGTGGGAACATTCATAAAAAAAGGAGATCTGTACCTTTGGCCTTTCAACCATATTTTTTTTTCACAGGCCCTCCTTGTTTTGTTTTTGCTGAGAGGACTTTTTTTTCTACTGTTTCTCTCCATGCCATTCTGTACCTCTCCTTTTAAGATGTGAATTTGACCTTTCATGCTGACCACCCTTGAGTGAAGGCTGTCTTGCCATCATCCACCAGTAAATGACAGTGAGCAACACCACGTATTTGGCCCTAGTAGAGAAAGCAAAGCCATAGTGAGCCTGAATGTGCGTCAAATCTGCTCTCAGCCAAGAAAGATACTGTGCAGGTTTCCTGGTGAATCTGTGTGCTCTGCTCCCTCTGCAATATTCATTAACACAAGTCACTTGTACAGTAAATATTTATTTAACCGTAAGATTTATACAGTGTCTTTCCCTACAGCATCTAGGTGGTATTTGCAGAAATTAAAAACATAAGTTATATGAAGCTTTCAATAATGTTTTGCATTAAACTGCTACTGTTGTCAGAAATAAATCAGCCATATTGTCATGAAATGAAATAAACCTAACAAAACCCAAACAAGCAGAAGTACAAAATCAATCAGCCAAAAGCTAACCAAATAAATGTGGCTTGCATAAATACAAGCAAGAAAGATTGGCTATCAGCTGCATCTCTGAAATACCTAGACATGAATGAAAGCAGGCATCATTAATCTGCATTGATTGCACTTGTTTGCTGTGCCATGCTTCCTATCTGACCTGAACACTAGCTGGGAGTCATATTGCTAATGTTATTTGTAGGCAGATGTATGTTTGTGGCCGAGCCAGTGTTAAAGGCGAGCAATCACAGTAGCTGCTAAGTTTAGGAATGTGAAAGGGGAGCATTTTTCTCTGGCAGCAAAGGCAGTTTGAGGGCTTCCATCCTAGTTGCTCATTTTCTCCTTTGTCTCTCTGTTCATCACTTCAGTGGTTGCTTAAGGGCAGCCATTAGTGCAATTTTGCTATGTGGTCAATCGGTGAGTTCTTTTAGATTAAATACCTCCAAAAACACCATTAAAAAAGAAAATCGGAAAGAGCAGCAAGCTCCTCCAGTCATTACACTGATCCAGTTTAGGACACAACCTCACAAAGAGCTAAACCAACATCATTAACAGATCACTGACCTCTGGGAGTCAGAAAAGAGGCAGAAACAGAGGCTGCAGAAAGCTTTTCAGACAGCTTTACTGCCAGGGAAGATGTTTGTGTAACTACACACCAAGTTAGGGAGCTGTTCCAGTTTCTAGTGGCGGCTGCTGGAGAAAGGGACTTTTCCCTTTCGCAAGGCCCTCAGGTGTCTCAGGCTGACTGTTCACTCCAGGCTTAGAGATACAGAGCTGCACGTGAGCTGCTGTTTTAAGCATGGCACACACTATCGCTTTGATTTTACTTTTCATGTTGGGTTATGTGCCCAAGGCAAAGCACTTAACCAACTAATGTCACACATCCGAGTCAGAAAGGCTGCAATAAACAATTGTTTTGCTGTTTGCATTATTTCTTCAGCGACAGACTTTTTCCCATAATGAAATACACAAAGAGAGTGAAGGAGCCCAAATCTGCCACAGTGTTTCCAAATGAGCAGTTCCCATTGAAAGGTGGCCAATTCACTAAGGTGCCTACATGGAAACCCAAGCACTCTCAAAAACCTAATACACTCTCAAAACACCTTCTGCTCCATGATTTATACTTCTGTTTTAACTTTTCACCAGCTGATTATTTAAGTTTTAAAGTGTGTTGGGTTAAGTTTAGTTTTCATTTGTGCTCCACCACAGAAGTAGCATTACCTAGCTGTACAAGGGAGCAAAAATGAATCCAGAGTGGTTATATTTGCATATTGGTCCCATAGCCATATCTCTTCCTGCTTTCATTAAGCGGGATTTTTTTCTCCCTTTGTGAAGAATCAATCGTTTCACTTCTGATGTTACTTAGCATGACAATGTCAGTTCAGGAATCAACTCTTATTACTGAGATTTGATAACAGATGCAGATATAAATGAATATACCTCAGGACAGCATTTTTCCATCTTTCTTATTTTAGTACAGTATTGTGCTTTTTTAAAACATCCTTTAGAACTCCTTGCTCGGGAAATCCATTTGCATCATGTGCCCCTTTAAAGACCATTTTTGGTGAAATAGATTCCACAGGCAACATAGTGAGGGTTTTGTAGGAAATTGGATTTTTTACCTCACTTTGTTGTACAAAAGGTTAAAATTTATTTTTTGTTTGATTGTGAACACCTCAAAGATGTCCCCTGCAGGCTCTGTCTGTTGGCAGTTAACATGGGTTTAAAGAATGCTCTCTAGGCCATTTTGTAGAGAGAAAGTAGTAGGTCTCACATGGAAATGCAAACAAAACCTCTAAAGCTTTTGATCTTCTTGGGGACTTGATGAAATCTCTTGAGCAAATTGAAGGATTACATGCAACAGCAAATGTGTACAAGTATAACAAATTAATTGTAAATAATATAACAAATCTAAATGGAAGTATAAGATATTACTGTCTTATGGCAGCATTTGAACTTTGTTTCACTAAAACTCAAGGATATTTTAAAAGAAATGGTAAATTACTATTGACTACAAATATTCATTCAAATGCAAAAGAGAATTGCTCTGGGGTTTCTTTTCCTTTAATCTCCTTCTGATTTGATCTAAGCACATCCTTCTAACCTTAATGCAGAAGGGTGGGGGGGAGGGGGACAAGCTGTGAAATTCATACTGCTAATCCCCTGAGGACTTTCTAATCAGACAAGAGCCACTAGGGAGATGGTTTCCTAAAGGTCTTTTGTTTTCCTTCATGTAAAGAACACAGAGAGCAGGTACACTGCTGTGCATGGTACACTGAGACTTTTACACTGGTAAGCCAATAACACTTTGAAAGGCAAGAGGATTACCATATCTTCTTGTATTAATTGTAATTCAAAAAGGTGGCCTATAAATTTGTCCCTGCTTTGAGCAGAGGTGGCGTGTTGACCTGGTCAACCCAGGTTCAAGTGTCATTGATTGGATGATGATGGACAAGGAAGAGTGCTTTGCCAGACATGAATCTACTTGACATTTCACTCATCAAACACCTTGGGTTTATTTTCTAAATCAGCCTTTCCCCTTGCTTTGCTTACAGTTTAGTAACAGTAGCATGCACAGGCACATCATCATGTTTGCATCTGGTCACAGCTCTTGGGAGCAGGCATAAAGGAAGAAAAGCTTATGAATAATTTTCACTTTACATAACTTTTAAATGAATGGGGTGAGCAGCAGCCAGGACTGAAACACTGAGACATGCACATCATTAGGTACTTCAAAAGAGGAGGACTGCAAAGTGTCTCTTGCAGCACCACCAATTAATTTGTCATTCCTTTGGTTATGTGTCTGTTCAAAATGCTAGAAAATAATTCACAATCATGATAACACTTTGAGGAAAAAGTCGAAGTGATCACCTTTATCAGGCCCTTTTGAAGTTAATTGTATCTCATTTCAAGGCAAGTAAAATACTCTTAATATAGTAAACCATTAAAAAGATCATGTGCAGGAGGCTGTGTCTTTTAATACTCTTGTGTTTACAGACAGGATTACAAATCTATGTTCTCTATTGAAATCATGCAGTCAAACCTTTCAAACTTGCCGTTTAATTAGTACCACTGCCTGAAATGTTTAACAGGTTCCAGACATTAAGGACTTGTTTAAGACATGGTTTTTGTATCTGCCTTTCCAGTTAAACAGGTATAACCTTGAGTGTGAACTGAGCAAGAGTAACATATTGGCATTGCACATTGTGTTTTGGCCACACAGAAAATGTGTGTCACTTGAACCGTATTGCTACTGAAAACACAGTACAGTCGTCTTCCCCTTCCCATGCCAATAGAGGTGTAGTTTTATTAGGATAACAGTGCTTCATTTTGATATGAATGACTGACAGTTGAGAAAGGGAATGGACTACAGCACTCTTTCTGAATGCAGGGAGCATTCCAGTTTAGGCATTTCAATGTAAAATGTTGGCAGAAAGGGTACCATTGTGTGAACATGCTGGGCTGTAGCCCAGCCGCAGCAGCAATGCCTGCCAGTGTGCAGTGGCCCACCTCAGGGCAGCAAGGCACAAGAGGTCCAAGTGGGGCCCTGGAGAGAGAGAGGAAGCAGAGTGCTTTTGCTTATCAGAAGATGACTCTGTCCTATCAACTAATCTGAGCCCCACAGAGTGCAAAGGCTTTTCAGCACTGATTTGCCCTATCAGGATGACAGGCTTATCTGGTACTTCTCCATGGCTGTCTAGGACAGGTATTGGGGTCTGGTGCATTTAGGCATCCCTCCCTCCCTTGCAGGCTTACCACCAGGGTTGAGCCTTTCATGTGCTATCATTCCTAACAATGATGGCATGAGGTTTGGCTAGCTATACCATGCCGTCGAGACCCAAAGTTCATACAGAGTGAAGCACTGAATACAACTGGTCTGAATTTACAAAGAAAATGCTTTCTCACTACAAAAAAACGGTTTTACTCCGGGTGAAAAAAATGACAAATTCATGCTAACTTTGATTATTTATTTTTTCTTTTCAGAGAACATCCAAGACATTTTATCTGTTGTTCACGGATGCCTTAATTTAACAAGAGGTCTAAACCTCTCTTCCTTGAACTCTGGTGTCTAAATAAAACATCTTCATTATACAAAGTTGATTCTTGTTTGGCATTTTTTATTTTGCATGGGTGAAGAATGTAACATCACAGTGAAAACCGAGAGCACTCTTGAGTGATGCAATATTTTCATTCAGCTTGCAGACTGTAAAATAAGTTTTCTTAGCTCTGTTAATGTGAATATCTGCATGTGCACTTTCTACTAATATAACATGATAAATAAATGAACAATCCTGATATATTCAAGAATACAAAGAAGAGGTGTTTGGTGACTAGTGTTGAACAAGCAAAGGCTAATAGGTATGGGATGATGGAAGAGCAATCCAGGAGGCATTGGCACTGCTGATTTAATTGCATAACTTAACAGGACAAAAAAAGATAGTATTGGGTCTGTGGCTATTTTTCCAGCTGCCTTTGGTAAAATGTGCAGTGACCATGCCAACTAACAGGACTCTGAAAAATATGGCTGGGCATAAGTAAGCTGCAAGTCAAATACAACGTGAGAATGATGTGGTGATTTGGGAGCATCAAGGCAGAATATAGGCATGGCCTTGTCAAGGTTCTGCAAATGCTTTTTATTTATGAGAATGAGATGTGAGTTCCCATCATGTAGAAAACAAAAATTCTCTGCAGGACATCTGAGGCCTCCTGCCCCACAGCCTCGTGGCTGGTGCCTGGGTTCTCTAACAAGGGCTGAGCATGACACTTCCTTGTGCAGATGCAGTTAAATGACTTCCCTCCTTTACATGTTTCCTCATTTTCAGGATTCTTTCAAGAACTTAATATCTTTGAGACCTTTACCCCTCTCTCAGACTTGGATGAAATTAGTTGTCAAACTTAGAGAAGGAAGGAGGGACATAAGGGGTCTGGCCAGTAAGTGGGCAGACAGAAAACATGATCCACTTCTTTTAGCTTCTTTTCATGGACATGCTAGCAACCATATGGGACCAGTGCACCACATGTGACAACCAGCAACATACAGTAATCCCACCACTTATCCTAAAAGCCACTCACTGTTCTTCCTTTGCCAATAAGTCATGCCCTATTTCTGTGTTGCTGATGTCCCCCTTCCTCAACTTCTCTTTCTGTTGACATGTTTCTATACTAAAGAATTACCTCCAATCCAAAACAAAATCTAGCTTATGCTTCAGACTGAATTCACTACTATAAATTTCTACAACTCTGAAAAGAATGGTGTGTCCTGGAGCAGGACGTAAATATTTGCCATAGTGAATAAAAATGAAAATGGCAGAGCAAACCTGGATGAAGGCAAACCGAACATTGTATGGAATGATGATGTCTTAAATCAAATCTGCACAATTTTTCTTGAAACATATTTTTATTAGTACATTTTAAAGATAATCTGGAATTAAAAGCTGTAATTAGCAAGTGAACAAAATGCAAAGCACAGGTCTAGAAGGTATATATCACCCAAGAGATAGCTCTTTCTTTGTCCTCCTTGCCTCAAAGCCGGTTTGTGAATTGGCTTTGCAACATGACTGTTTATGAATTTCTGCAAGTACAGCTAATAAAAAGCCAGGAATTTCCCATCTTTGGTTATGAAAAGGAAGTTTCCAAGATTGGAGTCACTGATAAACTGAATAACCCCTCTCTAAACTGCCTTATTATTTCCGTCTCCTTTCCCAGGATTTGAGTACAATAAAATATTTATATACATCCTGGCAACAGCCCAACTCAAAAATATTGTACAGCTGGACCTATTGATTTCAATGCCTGTGGAATAAATGGCTACCCATGTGAGTAAAGGAGCCAGAAATGAGACCATATTATAATATTAAAATGTGTATTTTAAATATGTATAAAAATACTCAAGTAATGAGCTTTTATTTTTAAAAATTTTTTAATCACAGCCTTAATACGTGGTCTTATGCTTAATTTAAAAATCTTCACAGAGTGATCCTGTCTGTGCTGAAAGACATCCCTGTGTGACAGTAGGAAGCAACCTTGCTTGGACCCTTTCTACATGTGTTTCCACAATAACAACAATTACAATACTCTGGATTTTATAGGGGTCATACAGCTTTTTTAAATTTGTTTTTCTCCTTTAGATTGTAGCATAAATGCTCTGTAAAACATCCCACTGCCTAATTTTAGAACAGAAACTGATCTCTACAGAAAGAGTGACTTTTTACTGAGAAAATTTAAAAAAATTCAACATCAACTACACTACAAATGAAGTCCAGGGCACTTGCTAAGTACATATTGCTTTTTTAAAAAGACATATAAACAATAACCTTTCACAGCAAGTCTGTAATTAAATTAATGTTGGGGAACTGTATATGAATTCTCATGCAAAAGAAACGAAATGATTCTCAGGACTGGTTTGTCTGAGTAAGCAGCAGCTATATGAGCTTTGAAAGGGAAATTTATCTGGGGAAAAAATTATTTTTGCCAAGATGATTAAGCATTTGGGGAGATGACTGTCAAAACAGAACTGCAAACTTTCCTGGTTAAAATCTTTATTGATTAAATTCCTGTGAAAATATTCATAGGACAAAGCTATAAACACATTTTCTATTCCACAATGCAATAAAAAAAATAAATCAAATATATCAAAATAACATTACGGGTAACTGTAAATTTCAGTCAGATCTGATGATACAATAAATTTCATGTGTGGGAGAAAAATGAGGATATTATATTTAGGAAGCATATACTTCCTAATGCTGCATTTAGGAAGCATACATTCTTTTAAAGTATTTATTTTCTGAAAGGATTCAAAAGCATTTTGTAGAAATGTAAATCAGGCATAAAATGGTGCAAGGCTTTTTTTTAAGCCCTTTTTCAGCAGCCATAGATGTGTCATGAGACATAGACACATGGTGTTCTCTATTAAGACTCAAAGCAGAACAAAGCAGAGGACAGAAGGTGTAAAGGGAAGGATGCATATGAAATATTTGTCTTTGCTCTTGGTATAAAATGATAAAGCTGGTTCTTCCATCACATTTTTGTCTTTGAACAGATGCACAAACTTTCATCCCCCTCTTGCAGGCCAGAGTCTCCATGTATAGTTCACCCGCATGACAATTTTGAAAAATCCAAATTGCATCTTTTATTTCACCTTTTATGAATCATAATGTAAATGAATTACCAGAATGAAGTACCATCATCTCACCTTAGGTTACCTATCAGCCTGTGTAAGAGCTTGGGTCTGACCCCGCATGAATTCCTGAGATGTACCACTGTATTTGTATTTCCACTATGAATCACACAGCTTTTATTTGACTGTAATCAATAGATTGAAAATATGTCATTCATCTGAGTTACTACTTAACATGCTATTTTTCAGCAGAATCAACAGTCTTATCAGCGTATGTAAACACTCTGTGACCATATCTCTTGAGCACTAACACAAAATGTGATAGTGAAGTGCCTGCTATTTAGATAGAATTTCCTTAATAGCAAAGTTACATGAAGAAGGCCACTCACAGGTTGGCAAGTGTTGTGGTGGTGGTTTTTTTTTTGTTTTTGTTTTTGTTTTTGTTTTTGTTTTTGTTTTTGTTTTTGTTTTTGTTTTGTTTTGTTTTGGGTTTTTTTGTTTGTTTGTTTTGTTTGTTTTGTTTTGTTTGGTTTGGTTTGGTTTGTTTTGGGTTTTTGTTTGGTTTGATTTTTGTTGTTTGTTTGCCTTTTATGTATGCTTTTTGTATGTTTTTGTTTGTTTATTTATTTTTTATTTTTTATTTTTTTTAATTCTGAAAAAAACCTTCCTACGGAAGGCTGCTGAATAGTCACCTGGTCCTCAGCTACTCTGATATTCAGGTCAACACCTACCATAGCAGCCTGTTAGAGAGTTAATTCTTCTTTCATCTCAGGAAATTACTGAAGATAGTGGAACACCCATAATTTGAAGACATGAGAAATTAAAATACTTGAGAATTTCTGATCTTGGGGGAAATAAGGCTAAGTGCCTCATTCACATTTTAATCTGATTTAGAAAAGAATAATCAGGAGGCTGGGAGGAGGAATATTTATTTCAATTAAGTTTCAGCTTAGCTCCATTTATTAGTAGTGAATCCAGCACAGAAGAAAGACTTGATATATTAACAAGAAAAGGTCAACCCTAACTACTGTAATCATCCCTTATTTGTGAAATTTGGCTGAGTAGTTTTCAAATGAAAAGATTTTAAAGACTGAAAGTGGCATATAGAAACAATGCCATTTCTCCAAAATCAGGCTCAGCCCCCTTGCTTGACTAGAAAACTCCTTCTCTGGCACTAACACCACTGCTTACTTAGAAGCTGTTTTAGGTCTCCCTCAGCAGAGCACATAAACATAACCATATGGTATGAAGAAACAGAGTCACTGTGAAGAAAAGACATCAACAGCCTGTTTTCAAGCTCTCCTTGGTCAACAACTGCTGAAAAGCAAGTGTGGCTTAATCCTCACCCAGAGCTGTACCTCTCCAGGGAATTTGGGGCACAGTTGATCTCTGTCTGTGGTACAACCATCTGAAGGGACATTGTGACAAATGAGAGGTGAAATACAGTCTACTGATATCCTAGGAGGCTGACAGCACACAGATTTGGTCAATCATTAGAAAAAAAAAGATTGCACTGCTGCACACTATTTCGGCTCAGATTAATTAGTATTAGAGACATCTTTTATAAAAAAAAGATGGAATTTGACTATAGACTAAATTGGTTTGTAATTAGTGTGTTGACCACTTATGAAGCAATTAAAAAAAGAGTTTTAGTACTGTTTGTGACACCCTAGAAACAAACGTTTGTTGAGCCTAAATATTTGTGTAGAAAATATTTATGAAACAAAGTCCTGCATACTTAGCATGTTTGTGTCCATTTCACTTGAGACGGTGTTCAAAAACAGTTTGTTCTAAAAATATTATCAAATTAAACTGGAAAAGATCACTGCAAAGTTAGCTTATTTGCCTCAAGAGCTTAGGTATGCAAATTGGAATCAGCAGAAGCGGTATAATTCTTGATTGCTGAGTTATTCAGAGCACTTTCTACATCTCCTTCCCAGGATTTTTCTGACTATAAGTTGTGCCATTCTGCTCCTGCCATCCTGCAATGCCTATCTGGATTGTGTCATCTCTGATCACACAAGTACATCTAACAGAAATTTGTATGTTTAAGGAGACTACAATGTACCCTGGAAGGATGTGAATGTTGCAGGACAGAAGACAGCTGCCCCAACAACTAAATCTGCTTCACATTCTTTATGAGGTTACTGCAATGCCTGTTTTCACTTCTCTGGCCATACTAACTTCAGTGTTGTTTTTACTCTTCTACAGTAAACATTTTCTTTCCTATTCTGTCTTCAAGTGAGGCAAAAGCTCTCAGATAAAAGAGGAAGCCTGTCCTTCAGTTCTTCTTCTCCGGCCATCTGCATCAGAGACACACATGACAAGAGCTCCAGATCTTCAAGGCCATTCATGTTATTTATGCTGCTTGTCCGATGGACTCTAAGCACCCTTTGCCCATATGATACCTCCACAATATAAATTTTTGATAACAAGCACTTCCCCAGCCACTCCTTCAGACATAGTTTCTTGGGCTTGGTCAGGATGGATGCAAATATATGCAGGCATCTTAAGAAGAGGTTTTATTTGAGGGAAGACAGAAATGCAGTAGTATCCTCAAAAGAGAGGAAACTTGCTAGAAGATAGGCTTTACTATGATTTCTTATTACTTGCTCTGATATTCTGTCAGTACACCAGGATCTTCCTAGATGCATCATGACTAAGTGCTGTTATAAGAAAATAAAAATAAATCATTAAAAATGTGTTGTACCTGTTCAAATCAAGGCCCTAGTAATCAACTTCAGACCCCCAAGGTCACTTGGTCAGCTTGTGATTACAACAGCAACTTCAGCACTCAGTATTGTCCTATGGCTGTGGCAGGTCAATGGAAAAATGTTCTTTAAACACCATAAGCATCTGATTGTGCAATACCTAAATCAGTGTCATTGATTATTCACAGTGCTGGACTGCTCAAAGCTGGGGAAGTAATTAGGGCTTTTTGTGTGGATTATCCACTGAGAAAAGGTCAAATAACTCCAAACAGTGCCAGAAAACAGGAGTCACCAAGGACCTCAGCCTCTGTGATCAGTTAAGAAATGCTAAAGCAGGGTTTGATAATGATGTGCTTATGCCAGGTTCTACAGGATTTGATCATTCTGTCATAGAAATCCAATGTAGCATGAGTGATGGCTACTTTTTCCCTTGAAGCTTGCTTCAGGTCCCTGATGCCCATCAAGCAAGTTTGTCAGTGAAACTTGACTGAGAAGAATTTAAAAGGCATTTTTTGTTCCAAGGGGAAATGTACATACATATATGTATTTCTGTGTAAGTAAATGACTGCCCAGTCATTCTATACACATTCTAATTCGGATTCAAAACCTAATTTTATTCCATCTTTTGTCCTCCCTGATAAGAAAACTGCCTTTGTCAATGGGCCATGCTGCACCCACTCACAGATCTTTTATCAGAATACACCTCCCAACTCTCCAAATGGGAAGTCTGTACAAAGAACAGCCTTCTTTCCTAATGACTTTCTCCCTATTGAAATGTGAGAAGCAATAAAAGAAGTCCCTAGTTTTGTGACAGCATTTCCAACGTTTGCTGAGTTTACAGGGGTACTGCTACTTAGCAACACCTTGTAAATTTAATTGCTGAGCCAGGGTGTACAAAGCATTCCAGTTCCATATGGGAGACATTCCTTACAGACCTCCTTCCCTTTCCCCCAGTGTTGTAAATCTCTTCCCCTCCTCCGGTCTCTGAATTGCACTAACACTTTGGATGATTAGGAATGCAGCAGTGATCAACATTTCCCCCTAATTATTCCTTTCCATTGATCATTTAAATGAGGGATTATTCTGTTTTCCCACTTTAGCCGGTGAATCAATTGTTTAAAACAATAGACAGACCTTAGTACAGAAAATTGGTGCATCAAGAGGAACACATAAAGACATCCATCGCACAAGGGAAAGTAACTGTATTACTTGGGCCAAGGGAAAGAGACAGTGAAAGAGGACACACAGCAAAAGGAAACTTAAACAAAAAAGCAACAGTGGTAGCTAACAGTATGTAGATTTGGTCAAGTAAAGTCAGAGTCTCTAACGCCTGTAGTGAACACACAGGAAGGGAGAACAGGACAGTGCTAGTCAGATGGAAGTGACAGGGGCAATTCACAACCCTCTGGCTTGTGCTTCACTGTGGAAGAGTATTTCAAGTGTGCAATAAACACGAGGTTTTTATTTTCAATAGAAATCTTATGTCACTGGCAAGAGAAGTGGAAGACTGACAAACTTTTGACAGGCTGAACAGTTGGGCCATCTTGTATGACGTGGTGGATAAAGAGCATGGAGAGATGAATACTTCTAGGCTCACCAAGCATCTAAAGGTAGGCATTTAGGTATTTAGTGTGGTTTTAATCCTTGGATTTATGGTTTTGGCAAAAGAAAATAACTTGTCCTAGTAGAGACAGCATTCTTAAAGCTATCAGGGTGGTCCATCTTCTTTAAAATGTCTGCTTAAATATTGTTATCTGGAAAATCTCACACTCCCATTGAACTCAAATATTAATGATGTGGAATAAATATTTCATTGCTACAAATTAAGTTAGGCTCAGTGCTGTCAGGCAGGACTGCAACCCAATTATTATATTTATATAATAAATTCCATAGGGTGATTCATTTACCTTTAGTGTTCTTAAATTTGTTATGGTTCTATATTCGTCACAATATTAGCTATCAGGCCCATGTGTTTTGCAGACCTCTGGAACTAATTTATTAGGTTTTTTTTTTTCTCTTCTTGCTTTCCACTGAGACTAAGCAGGTAACTCAGGTACAAAGCAGGAGGAGTGATGAACATGCAGAAAAACATAACATGCAGAGTCAGCTACAGCTTCCCTTTGCCCCAGAGCAAGCAGCACTGTGATGTTTCAGACTTTCTGGTAATCTTCAGCAAAGTTTTAATTTGACCAACCATTATTTAGAAAATATATGCTTGGGGAGAAAAAAAAAAGATGGGAGATCAGAGGGGAGTGAAAGGTAAAGTTTCAAATGTAATTCAGCCCAGAGTAAAATGCTGTAGACATCACTTAAACCTTGGAAGGAAGATTTACTATTAAAATCATCTATGCACAAAATCTTATTTCACATCCATAAAGCCCCAGGAAAAAGAAATGCAGAGCTTCTGTTGCTGAACTTTTCACAAAACAGAACAACTATATGCAGAAGGGTGCCAGGACCAATTTTTGAAGGTATCTAGCTGTGGAAAGTTCCGAAGCCAAATGGATGTGAAGCAGAGCTGTCTCTGATCCATGTGCGTTTCCACGGCTTTTGGGGCCATAACACCTGGTGGGAGAGTGTGGGAAGGCTGGTATGGCAGTGCTGGGCTGAGCTGCACGGCAGCCCTGCCTACTGGGCACAGGCTGAGGGAAGAGGGAATTTCATATCCTCCTGCTGCTCTGTGCTTCACCTGCACTATGTCCAAATACTTGGGCAAGCAACGAATATGGCTTTGAGCTGATTTTCCATTCCTGGGTGAATTTGGAAGCTGCTCTGTTCTTCAGTTAATCTTTACTGGGATTAGCAGCCTTATTCGTGTAACTATGACAGGGAGATTTCACTATGGCCCTGTTATCATCCATACGCAACAAGGAGGATTTGAGTTCTGGCAGCTGCCATTATTTCAGTTGGTAGCAATAGAAGTATTGCTTAGCTATTTAATCAGATTTTTATTTTATTTCCCACTACAACTTGTACAGTAAAACTTTATTGTAACATATTGTAACTTCAGGTATATAGCTCTCCTATCAACAGCTGTATTCTGATTTGTAGTCCAATAAACTTTCTCACTGCAGATTTCATGTGTACATTTGTGTTGAGGTGTAATATATCACAGCAGCATTTTTAAACTCAGAGCAATAATGTATTCAATTAGGTTGGAAATAAAACATCTACGTTTCCTTACAATAAATCTTTTACTAAGTCCTCTACATCACATGTTCAACAAGGAAATAATACATGTCATTCAGACTAAGGGTTATTGTAGACTGCTGAGGGAAACATGAAATTCTGAAGGTTTCATCAGTCCTGTGAAATCCTGGAACATGGTAAGTGCACAAATTAGAAAAGGATGTAATATGTGACTAATGACACCTCCTGGGATATTTTTTGAGCCCATATTTACTGTTATGTTCAGTAGGTTCATTTAAGCTGCAGGAGTTGAAAAGTAATACTAAAATTGAGTAAAAACACCTCTGAGTTCATTAGATGTGGTTGTAATTCAAACTCAGAAGGCATTTCTTTTCTACTCTGTCATTTTTCATATTGCTGAAAATATAGTGTTTGAGCTCCTAATAAAAGCATTATATATGATCACATATCTACACTCCCTGCAAAACACGTTTACGCCTCGACATCTGCAGTTGTGTCTCAGCCTGAGCAGCACCCTAATTCATCCCAGATGTCTCTTTAAAGGAGATACTGTAGTAGGGCTACTGTTCACAGTATTTTCTGAGCATTGCCTTTATTACTGTAAAAGACTTTGAATTTTCAAGCTTCACAGACATCTCAGACATCTGCAGACTCCTTTTCTTTTTTTTTTTCCTTCTGTGTAGGGAAAGGCTGTATCATGTGTTTAAATATGAGTAAAGATTTTGGTAATATTCAACCCTGAAAATACCATTTGTTGACTATACCTCAAGCCCTATCTATCAGATACATTATATAGCAAGTATTTCATTACATGCAGTCTCTGTGCAGCAGAGTGCACACTCATGCTTTGAGCACTCTCAGAGAGTGGTATGCCAGAGCTCTTTATCAACACTTCTGTCAGCGTTTCACCAGCTCAGAACTGTGCCAGATGGCCTGCAGTGTCTGGTGATGCTTGCTTCACAGCCAGGACTGTGGTGGATGAGACTTCATGAGGATGGGTCCCTCCCTCAGATAGGAGTGGACGAGGGGCTCAGCATCTATTGCAGCATGGCTGTAAGCAAGGAGTCAAGCCCAACAGAACTGTAGGGAGCCACAGTATTGAGAAGAACAGAAAACAAAGCATACTCCTAGAGTAGGGTTTTCCCAGCTTCAGAGTTCTACAGACATGCAGATTTCCCTGGCCAAATTTATACCTACACAAACTTTGACCCCTGCTATCCAGACTTTGGAATATTATCCCAGGGTCCATAAAGAGCATGGTCAAACTCTGGCTGTCACAGAATCACAGAATTTTTGAGGTTGGGAGGAGCTTCTGGAGATCATCTAATCCAACCCTCCTGCTCAGAGCTTGGTCAGCTGGGGCAGGTTTCTCAAGACATTGCCCAGCAGAGTTTTGATTATCTCCAAACATGGAAACTCTGTGACCTACCTGGGCAACTTATTTTAGTGTTTGATCACCCTGAACCTTCTTCAAGCTGAATAGTCCCTGCTTTCTGTCTCTCCTTTTATGTCAGATACTCCAAGTCCTCTAATTATCTTCATGGACCTTTGCTGGACTTGCTCCAGGATGCCTATGTCTCTTGTGTACAGGGGAGCTCAGAACTGGACAGAGAACTTGTGGTCTCACCAGTTCTGAGTAGGTGGGAATAATCATCTCCTTTGACCTGCTGGTTATGATCTTCCTAATGCAACCCAGGATGCTGTTGGCCTTCTTCGCCACCAGGACACATTGCTGGCTCATGTTAGCTTGGTGTCCACAGGGACTCTGAGGTCCTTTTCTGCAAAGCTGCTTTCTGGATGGTTAGCCCCCAACCTGTATTGGTGCATGGGATTATTCCTCCCCAGGTGAAGAACTTTGCAATTCCTCTTGTTTAAGTCTCCAGCTTCTTCTCCAGCTGAATCTTTTTGTGCCCAGAAGTTCATCCAGCTTTCAGTACATTTCACTGTCCACGTACCTAGTCCATACTTCATCAGTTTGGCAGTGAGGATGTTGTGGGAGACGGTGTCAAAAGCCTTCCTAAAGTCAAAGTAAACAATATTCTTTGCTCTTCCCTCATCCACTAAGCCAGTCAACTCATCACAGGATAGTTAGACATAATTTCACTTTCATAAATCCATGATAATTACTCCAAATCACCTTCCTGTGTTTACAGGTGAGGCTAGACAATGTCTGGTCCAAGAAGGAGAAAAACTTCCATAGGTCATCTTTTGCATTGCAGTATCTTACTTTGTGATATGCTGACATTGCAGTTATTGGAAAGAAGAGGACAAGGATGTGGGCAATGCAGATGCCCTGGTCCACTGGAGCAGCTCACCTCCTGAAGGCTAAGACAGCATTTATGCCTGTGAGAGACTTTCCCTAGAGAAAAGTTGATATCTGGTATCAGTGGAGTAAGAGAGACTGTTTTTCTACAGAATGTTGTTGCTGGGCTGAAAGCATAGTATGCCCAGTAAATCCTCTGCATGTGGTGGGGCTTTTGATGAAGCAAAGTGGGTATGATGGTGTGCAGGCTGTGGAGTCTGGCTGGCATGGTGGTGTGGGCACTGTTTAATGGGATATCTTTTAGCAGAGGTGGACTGCTCTTGGTGGTGGCACCCTTGGAATTTGGAGCTGTTAAAATGTTGCAGATGCAACTGAGAAGCACTGCGGCTGCTACTCCTTTCTTCCTGCCAACCTTTCTTCCTTTGGCCCCAAGCTTCAGTATGGGTGATTGCAAGTTCACAGGTACTTTGGGCTAAAGCATTTGAAGATGTGCAACTGCTAAAAAACTGTGCTCATACCTCTTATGTGAATGCTATCAACTGAGCAACTCAAAGACCAATATTAACATTTTCATTTATTGGGTTTTATTTTATTTAATTTTGTTAAATTCAATATTACATTAAGAAAGGATCTATCCCTGAACATTTCTTGAAGAAAAATCACAGATGTCACTTTGCTGTCAAGTAAGGAAACCAGAAGATTTCTTCCTCATACTTGCTTTCTTGTGTATCTCTTCAGTGACTGAGACCTCCAAAATGTACATGGCGATGTCCCACAGCAGCAAGAATGTTCATGTGCAAAATATATGTAAAGTTAGTCCCTGTTTAAATATGAAAACTGTGACATCTCTAGGACAAAAAAAAAGAAAGAAAATACAATATGTGTTTAAAGCACATAGCATATTTTTAATCCCCCCAGACTCATTTTCAACTCCGTTCTCCCTCAATGCCCAGTTAGGCAGCTATGCAGGGCACTTACACAGTACACTTGATGACTTAATAGACAGTTTAAATTTTGTGGGGAAAAAAAAATATTCAGAGTTATTTTTTTATTTGAAAAACCACAGACACGTGAAAACCAAATTTAATTTCTCATTGAAGAACACAAAATTGAAACCTTTCTGAATGGATAAAACAGTCAACATAATCACACCAAAATATTATGGAAGCTGCTCTTTATTTCTTTTGTAGTGTAACACTTCCCATGTAGGTATTGTTAAAGTGAGGTAAGGCTCATGCTTTGAATTTCATGGACTACAGTCCAGTGGGGTAAGACAGGGAAAGGAAACAATCAGGGAGAGAGGTTGAGCTGACAGTGCAGTTTCTTTGCAGTGACAGCCACATGTATTCATAAATATTTTACAAGTGCGGCTTTCAGACTAGTAAATTTAACTGCCACATTAATGCAGCTTGCAAGTTTATAACCTGGACATTTGTGTGTTGTGAATTCTGCAGATGAAAAAAATGATGTAAAAGGTTTGTATTTTGAAGGCTTTTTTCCTGTAGAGTGCTTTCCAACTGTAAGACTCTTGTGTTATACAGAAGTTGTGCTTCTTGTATAATACTACATCATCAATTGCTAATTCCACTGAAAGATGCCACAAATATACTCTTTATGACATATTCCATGCTGTCCATGAATAAGGAAGACTCTTTCGGTGTCCAAGAACACCAGAGAGTCATCTCAGGAGAGCTGCAGGAAAAAGTTGTATGCTTTTCACATTCAGTGCTTTTTACATTCAGTTTTACATTCAATTCTATTATCACTACAGAGGTTCCAAAATGAAAATGATAAAAATAAATGTAATCAGAATCAATTATGAGCAAAATGATTGCAACTGGTATTCAGAAATGTTATCAAGACCACAAATACCGCTACTCAGCATTAAGATTGATTCCCACAAGTCAGCGTTAAAATTAGTGGTCATTTGGAGAGCTTAAATGTGATTCAGAAAATGGAGTGGATCTTTCCAATTATTTGGATAAAGCAGAGAGAAAATGAAAAATGGTGTCATAAAAAGAAGATGACATTGTTAAAGGGCAGACTAGAGTGAAAAAACTTAGAGGGTCTGGAAATGTTCAAAGAGAAAAAGCCAGCTATACTGGACTTGGTGAGGGCAAATGTCACTATCACCCTATAGAGAAGGGGTGTTTTGTATCAAATCTCTTTATCTAACTTCTGGACTCTGACATTATAATGACAGAAAAAAAGTCAAGGGGAAAGCAACACAGACTAAGCAAGAGCTTTATTCTGGAAATTCCTAACTTGTGAAAATCTGATTTGTCCTGATCCTGTTTTGAAACTTTTAATCTTTCACAAGAATTACACTCTTGGCTGCAAAACCAGACCCATCCCACTGGCTGTCATGTCAGGGGAACATTAAGCCTGTGGCAGAGGATGTGGTTTGATTCAGCTTGCCTTCCCTGCAGCTTCTGCTGATGGTAGTTCTGCAGAGTTTTTGATGAGAACTAAACCTTCTCATCTCTGGCATATTTCTCAACCAAAGCCAAAAATAAGTGCTCCAAGCACAGAAATCCTCCCCAGTGTAGGAGGATCCAAATCCTCCCCATTTTCCTCTACAAGCCAAGGTGAATTTACCCCTGTGGACGAATGGTTCAGAATTGCTGCCTACCAATAGGGCTGATGGCTGGCTCCTTGACTGTTTTCAGCCGGAGTCCAACCCTGTCAATACAAACCAATCTGATTAATCCAGCAGCAGGTAGCAAGGTGGTGCTTGTTAGGTGAAATTATACTCAAAGAAATGAACTACATACTAAAAAATTCTTATTTTTTGTCTTTTGCATACACACACCACAATGTTTTGCGGCCAGTTACAACCAAACCCACTCTTCTAGATGACTTTGGTCTGAAGGATAACACCCTGTGAAGTGCAGATACTTCTTTCCATTGCTTCTATCAAAAGGGATAAAAGCAGTCAAGTGCTTGTTACAGTAACTCAGGAAAATGGCTTTAAAACTGATCGAATCAATTTCCCTTTATCTTGTTACCTGTGACCTGAGCAATTTTAAAGAGTTCAAGCCAAGTAACTGCAATCCACAACTGACATTTTGTCCATACATCTCTCTCTTTTTCTTTCTGTTCCAAAAATTCTGCTGTGCATCCCACAGGGTGAGCCTTCCAAGCAAGATATGAGCCACCTGAGAGGCTATCATGTTGGAATACAAAATTAAATCTTTCTCTGTAAGAATTCCCAAACTACTTCACTTTCTCACGCTGCACTGAATGCATCTCTGCTTGTTTGTCTTCTAGGTGTAAGAACAGAAAATTGTTCAATTTATTTAGTGCCTAGTGTCTTAGAAGTGCAATAGAATAAAGATGCAAGGAGGCTGTGAGCCTTCCTCCACTAGGTTTTCCATTTGCACATATGTATGTTGAATATTCCCTAAATGGGTTCATGAGTTTAAAAAACCAAAATGGCCAAAAATCACATAATGTATTCTAGTGCACATCGTCATCTTGTATGCCTAAACTTTAAAAATGTAGGCTTCTTTGTGATACCTGCAAAAAATCATTCTGTTACTTAAACGGATATAAAAATATTGCATCTGTACTTTACCATCAGCCTCCAGCTTTCAGAGCAGGCTGTACTTCTTTCAAATGTTCCACAAAGTGGGTAAAAAGATCGTACCTACCCTGGGACACCTCTCCCTGCTACAACTCTTATTTTTTTCTAAAACTTCTTTGAAAACCTTTCTGGATTTGATTTATTTTTTCATCCCAGTCCCACATAGATACGTGCAATAAGCAATATGCCCTCTGCTTGATCCTTTCCAATCTTGTATGCACAGTTATTAATCTTCATAATGTTTCTCAGACAGGTCTTTGTTCCCTAATGACTCCAGGCACACCTTTGGGCATATTAGTAGGCAAAACCCCTGGTGTTTTTCAGAATACATTTCCCATAGTTTAGTTTATGAAACAAGTTCTGAATGTTTACTTAGGCCCTCATTCATAGTTGGACCTAGATTTTTTAAAACAGCAAGCAATCACTGCCTTCAGTGATTTGAGGCTCTTTTCTAGATGTATTTTGAGCACTAAGATCCAAAGTTTTGTTATAAGTCAATGTCACTGAAGTCTATTTTTAAGGCGGACCTTTACTGTGTCAATCATTTAAGCTTAAGATGTGTAGTGAATCAATGCCTAAAACCTTTCAAAAATGCTACAGAAATCACAGAGAATTTAGACTACTACATGCCCTTTTGGCAGTCTCTAGAATTATAATATTTTTGTCTCAGAAAAAAAATTAATAAAAGGAAAATATACTTCATGTATTATAGTGTCAGCCTACCAAATGTGCATTATAACAAAAGCCATAGGATTTACAATAACATGTTATTAAAATCCCATTATCAGTGCCTTAGATGACCATTGCATAAAGTCAACTAGTTGATTGTATTCTGTTCCTCCTCTGTAGTACAAAATATTGGTAACTGCCAAACACAACAAAAGCTGTATCTGGTTATTCAAGATGGTTAAATATGGGATGGCTAGTCATCTGTTACACAAAAAGTTTATGGTGTTTATTTAGGAAGATAAATGAGTGGAGAACAATTGCCTTGGAAATAAATCCTGTAAGTTTTGCTGCAAAATAATTATTTTGCATTTAGAAGTATAAATTGTGCTAAACAAAAACCAGATTTGGACAAGATTTTGCATCATGCTTTTTTCTGACATAATTATGGCATGCAGGGTTTTCAATGCAATGCAGTCCATGCTGCACAGACCCAGACAAAGGTCTCCTGAATAGCTGACTCTGGTCTTAGCAATTTAGAAAGGGATAACCATAACATTAAAATTCTAAATTAAAAAAAAAGGATATTTTGAAATTGTATTTTCTGGCTGTTGTTTGTTGTTTTTTTTTTTCCTATTAATCACCAGCTGAAAAACAAGTAGTGCAAAATAAGAAAGAAATATAATATGCATGTGGACAATGAATCATATTTAAAGAAAGCATTATCTTGTATACACAAAATTTTGAATGTCATTGGTGACAATTTATTGTGCTTAAAATTCTATAAAGGCTGTATCTTAACACATAATGGTTTGTGATTTCCTTTGCCCAAGAAAGAGAAAAATGACCCTAAATATTTTTGGGTTTTTTTGAAACTATTACAGCATTGGAGTGTTGCATTTCACAGACATAATGAAGCAGATTTTAAACAAAAATGATAGCATACTTGATGGAACATTTCCATGTGCCCTGTGTCCGAGTAAAATCTGTGCCATGAACTCCGTGCTAAGCACAGCCTTGCCCAAGAGTTTGCAGATTCACTGTTACTTTACTGTTTGGCACCACTGTTCTCTCTCAAAGGCTTTAAGTGTCTAGGGTATTATCTAGAGTCTAGGGTATTATCTAGAGTACTTGAAATCAGAAACTAATTTGTGCTGCGCAAAAAGTCACCAGGATTTGTTTTATTTGGAATGATCGTAAGGCCAAAAGATAAAAATCTATCTATTTATCCATCCATCCATCCATCCATCCCTCCCACAATTGAGAAAGAGACCTTCAAGTGCATTATGGGAATAGGCAGTCAAGTGTTGGAAGTTGAAAACACAGAAATTATTTAATTAACTTACATGATACAAATTATTTCTCAGTTGCCTGTCAACACTGGTGGAAATAAGGTGCAGAATTCCCCATGGAAAGGGGGAATCTCTGCCATTGTTTTAAGCCCACTTTGGGGTGGGGGAGACAAGTCACAAGAAACAAATAAGGCAGGTAAATTCTCATTATATGATCTCAAGCTCTGTGAGAGATCCTTCTGAACAACAATTTTGCATAGTTGCTAGTTTACTTAGTTCCTTTTTTTTTTTTTTTCATTTTGTTTTGTTTTGTTTTCTGAGCATCTAGTTGGATCCAGCATCAGAATAGGGTAAATGCTGCAGATAAAGGCATATATATCTTAGATACTGCTATTTAAATGCATACTATGTTGTCCTGTTAGAGGTAGATAAAACTTCTCTGATTAGCCAGTGGAAAGAAAGGCCAGTATTATTTCTTAGCCTTATTAATTATAATTAAGGAATGAATCAGTTAAATTTATGAAAGTCTTAACCTATGCAAGAAGACTTTCTTTCACTGTGTTTCATCTGAACATAATTCATTAGACAGTATATTAAGCAAATTAATATTTGGAAAGAACTTCATAATTTTCAGGCTAAGTCTCTCAACTCTCATCATTGTCAACTGTGATGCCCTCAGTCAAAACGAGGAAACAGCTGCTCCGTAGATTTTATTTTAGAATTAACAACTAACTTTCTTACCTCTTCATTCCCAGAGGAAGAATAACACTTCTCCTATTACTTCTCAAAGTTTACCTTACTGCTTAGGGTACTTACATTGAAAAGGATTTTCTCTTGAGTTGGAACATAGTCATCTGGGCAGGTTAGGACAAGACAGACTATATCTCATTCAACAAAATATACTGGACCAAAGTCAATATTTAATGTTTCCTATTAATATTTAGATGCTACCCATGTCTTTATTAATTATTAGTTGTGCTACCATGTCCTGTCCCTCCATCCTTTATAGTTCGTCTTCTGCCTTCTGGTTTGTAGAGGATGTACTCATGAAGAATGCTTGCATACAAGAAACATTGCCAAGCAATTTCTTGGGATGCAGTCTTCACTGCACTTACTGCAATGCCAAGCCTCCTATTGCCTCAGTACTTTTCAGTAGTTCACTTTATTACGCCCTACTTGTGAAATGAAAAGGAATATGATCATTGAAGAAAGCTTGCTTTTACTTGACAGGTTTCAAGTACCAAATCTAATTATCATGCCATAAACTGACAATTTCAGAGGATAATCTTCTGATAAATACTGTGCTAAAGCCAACGCATTAAATGCATTTTCTTATTATGCCAATTGGAATGGAACCAATATTTTCCTTGCCATGGGCACCTTAGAACATGGTCAGGCAGAAGCTGTAACAAAACCAGGTAGTGATTTTATTATAATTAAAGATAATATGTTCTGCTTCAAACATGGAACTGGACAGCTATTTCTGCAGGCAGCTACCATCCAGGATGTGTTATTTTAACAGAGCCACTTGAGAATATGGTGTTCTTGGTGCTATGCATTTGTTTGCATATGTCTATATATATACTCAATACTGTCTTTGAACCTTTTTGGTTTCAACCTCATTAGAAATTAACAAACATTTCACAGATACCAAAATTATTTAAAAGTTCATGAAAATATGAAGATGAATAGGAGAGGTGAACTCTTAAATTCTGGACAAAGAAAAGGTTAGAGTGTGAATTCAAAAGTTGTAAGACCTAAGAGAATCCACACTGAAGATAGCAGGATCTTTCATACACACCAGGCTGTGAACCAAACCTTGCTCAGAGCTCACAGTCAATCACAAGACAAAAAAGTAGTTCTGGTGCTCATAAAAGTGCTCATTTAGAAAGAAGGTGATATTCTGTGAAATAGACTAAAGGCTTGCTCTCCCATTCGCACATGAAATCCACCTGATCTGGAGTCTCTTGCTTAGTCGGACTTCCATTACTCAGAGGAGGTATACTCTTTTGTTACTAGGATGTTCCCTGCAGTGAAAGCAAATCATCATCTCATCTCCTTAACTTTCCTCTTTGATTTAGGAACATCTAGAAGTAAATGCCCAGCTTGACACCATTATTTATTCTTTTCTATAGAAAGCTCATAGATAAAGCTAGAAAGCTGTGTGATAAAAGCACTATGCCTACCAGTACACCATCTCCGCCTTTTTTAGCCAAACACTTGGCATGAAACATGACAAAAATGTTCAGATCAGATTCTCCTCCGACAGTACTGCTTTCAGATAAGCCACTACTGAATGTTTTACTTTGGTAGTGTCACCCAATCAAAAGAAAAATACCTATCGAGGAGACAGAAATTGAGAGAAAAAGGACAATCTTCTGAGTAATACAGTCTTCAGATCTGTAAGTCATGAAGCCATAACATAGGAAATAAACAAATCTTGCTACAGCCTTTTTGAGGTACAGGTGACATCTCTGATGCTAATTCCAGCACTGGCTATTATTGTTATGTTGCTGAACCTTTTGAACAAAAGGCTAGTATTGTTTCTAAGGACTAGGGGTGAACATGATCTCTCCTACCTCTGCTCTCCAAGTGACCTGATTTTGCTGAAGGAGTGAAGGATCTTCCTGCAGGGGTTTTCACCCCAATGTTTATGCTGTTGTGCAGGACAGTGGTGAGCAGCATTGATGTACTGCATTGAATTATTCAAGACTGCAATACTATTCTAGTATTGGTGTCTCTGACTCTCAACACGTTCACATCACTATTGGATGCATCTCTGGATGGATCTCTGTGAACAATATATGTCAGTGAACTGTGTTTGTTAATACATAACTCACAAAGGTATCTTAGTCTAATCATATAATTGGCCAGCAAAGATCTGTGGAGTAATTTTGGCAAAACATCAATACCTCTTTAACTACACAGCACTCATATTAATTTTCATCTTCAGAGCCATGTCCCATCAGGACAAGAATGTGAAGATTAATTCAGATGACATGAGTTTGGTATGGTGCAAATAAACAGTGTTCTGACATATCTCAAAGGCGTTTGCGTTAACTGCAAGGTGCAGGTGCCTCCAAGAATCTCTGGCATGGCTTATGAATGCTGGAGCATTTAGCTTCAGGCTTCCTGGCCAAAATACACTTCTAACACAATGTCAGTAAGAGAAACGTATCAGTTTATAGAGACATTCCTAAATCTTACTGTATCAGGCAGTGATGACTTTCTGAAGAAGCTGATAACTAGAGGGGAGAAAGAAAAACCCCAAGAGAAGGTGATTGTATATATGGATATGAACCAGCAGTCTTATATACATGAGATATTCAAACCCTTTGGATCAAGTCTCTACAGTAAGTTAGCAGTGCTTTGAGATAGACAACTCTTTTCCTGTTCCTTGCAGTTGCCATGAATTTACTGGAAGCAACAAATTATGCATAATTAGTGGTGCCTTGGGTTATTTTTGTATTATTTTTACACATTTATAGTATCTGCTATTTTTAAGGCATGTATTATCTTTCAGATTTTTTCAATGTAATCTGGCACAATGATTTTTCTGCAAGATACTGAAACCTGAAAAAAGTATCTTTTCAGTTATCTTGTTTTGACTTAATTCCAAGCAGACAAATCTATGGAAGATAAGCTTTCTTAATATAAGTCAAGTAACGGATTGGTTATCAACTAATACAGAGTTGGTTCCACACCTAACTTCCTCTGAGATAATGAAATGATTCCTATTAGAATCATTGCACAGCTCTGTGTCTAGAAATCCCCGCTTCTTCTACCTATAAGGAGAGTAGGAAAGTGTTAACGTTTTAAATCCCTGACAAATCTCAGTAGAAAACATCTTTGCTTGTAGTGTTTGTCCACCACATGGTGCATGCTTTAGAAGGTGCTAAATCAGCAAAACCATTGAATTTGAAATATCAGGAACATGCATCTGCCTCTGAATTCAGTTATGCTATGGGTAAAGATCCTGAATAGAATCGAACAGTGTAAAAGCAATGTGGAATTGCATACTAAACATACCTAACCTGTCATTAAAGCCTCTAATTACAACCATCAGACAAGTCCCCGTGCTGCTACTTGTCATGCTATATCTATTTATCATTTTAATGAGAGAAAATAGTATTTCTGATTATGTTGCTTAATGTACAATATATGAAAAGTTATGGGCCTGAACCTGTTTCCATGGAGGTCAATGACAGTTTTGCCACTGTCTTCAATTAGAGAAGGATGTGGCTTTATGACAAGAGAGTTTCATTTGCATTAACTAATTTACTTAGTAGGTAATCAAAAACTTGAAAAAACAACCCACTGGCGCATGAGTTTGGCACTGTATTTAACGCTTTCATTAGGAATAATTGCACTGATAAAAATTTAAGCAGAAATGGGTAAGATCAGTGTACTAGGCAAAATCAAGCTTACCAGCAGTTGACTGGGTAACCCTGAGACTGCCTTCTGTTGCCATAGCCTCATTTTCTTTTATTTGTTAGTGATGTGTAAGATGAAAAAATGTTTCATGCTTTATGGATTTATGTTTCATACATAATGGAGACATTTGCTCAGCAGACACTACAGAACTCGCAGCTGGTGTTCAGGTTAGCAGCCTCACTGGGAACAACATGGATAGATGGGTGATGAGGCTAAGGTGGTTCTTCACATCATGGTTGAAGCCAGGTGGTACCAACGTCGGAAGATCCAAACAGATTTTGCTGAATGCAAACACAATCCTGTGGAAGAAGGTGTATATAGTAAGTATGCTTTGAGTCTATATATAACACCTTTCACAGAAAGGACAGGAATCAAATGATCTTCTGGTGAGCCAGTGACAGCTGAAGGATTTTACAGTGGCTTGCTGGAGGTGTGGTATGACCCAGCAGTGAGTGGATATACTTGTTTGGGATTTCTGTGATGTGGCTGATTTCCCTATGCTGCCACAATACTTCCCTTGTCATCCTGGCAAAGCCACTTCTCTTGGGCACTACTGCTACAGCCTGGAGGCAATAACTCCTCTTTACCTTGTAAGGTTTCTGTTTTGGTTGGGTTTGTAAGATGCTTAGATACCCAAGTGCTGGGAGCTATAAAGCACCAAGATCAATTGAAAACCTGTCAGTCAGAACTTGAAAACTCATCAGTCTCTCTATTCAAAGCTTTTTATTAAATTAAGGAAAAAAAAAAAAAAAGGAAAAAAGAAGTGAGACAATATTGGCTTAGGGTCTGTTTATCCCTTTAGCATATTGCTATGATTGTCTTGGAATACTTTTAGCCAGGCATAGTGTAGTTTATGGACATTATTGTAGAAATACTTGCTGAGAAAAGCTATTTTATTAATTGAGTAGTCTCCCTGTAAACCATGTGATATCCCAGAAGACACTTTACAAATAAAGTGTATTTGCATGAGGAGTTTTCAAGGTTCTCTATTTTACAAAATAGTAATTCATAGCTTAAACTAAATCCATCGAGATGAGGTTTATGAGTTGAGCACTTTAATAAAATGGGATTAAATGCAATTTCTAGTGGAAACAACAAATGCTTCCTATTCAGAATGATATTTTACAAATCTATGTATCATTTTAAAGAAGGTAATTGATGATGTTGTTCTTGTAGAGAAAATGAGTTTGCATGGCAAGGAATGAGCCTATACACCTGCCTCACTCGGACCAGTCCTTTCTGGGTGAGCCTGAAGAAGATTTTAATCTGTGCTTCCCAGAAACAATGTTGAATTCAGACAAGAAGAATAGCTATTTACTTTGAAATTTTATGACACTTTCCAGAGTTGTTGTTATTTGTGGCAATCACATAGAAGTAGGAAAATAATAATAAAAAACAAAACAAAACAAAAACAAACAAAAAAAACCCACACAAAAAAAAGGCAAAAAAAAAAAAAAAGAGCTAGGAATGCTACAAGGAAAAACCACCGAGTTAAGCACATTAAGATAAAAATTCATTCAAGTTGTTTTAAAAAGAAAGATGGAGAACTAATGCCTATGCACACAACGTAACATTTAGCTCTTCTTGTTAGATAGACTATAATTAGTCATATATTCATTTTTTAGGCTAATGGAAGCACTCTTCTAAAGTGCATTTTGACTTTTCAAACATAAAATAACACAGCAGCTCCTTTTAACTTTTTTTAACTCTTAGCTTACCACTTCACTAATGTTTAGTGGAAGGAAGTGTGTCTCTTTGAGAAATGCCACATATTTCATTGCTCCAAAATATTCACTTGATATTGATGTTATATAGCAGGTAAAGAAAAGCTTATTCAAGATCTAATTATTAACTCCAGTCAGAGTTTACCTCCCCCCTTCCTTCCTGAAATCATGCTCAGCTGTATAAGACCCACCAGGGCATCTCCGTAATCTTGAGGAGAAGAAATGGCAAGAGGAGGATTATTCATTCCTTTAGTATTTAAGACATCCAAGAACAAAAGGCTAGAAACAAACATGAACAAACAGATTTAATGTGAGCTGAAATCTCACAAGTCTTATTCAGCTGCTTGTCTCCACACTTCATTGGAACTATTTACATGATAAGCAGCAGAAGTCATCTTCTGTGATACTTGGGTAGTTATCTTTGGCTTGCTTTCACAGACTTCAGTGAGGCAAAATGTCCACTGAAATCTCACACCTCTGCCAAAAATAACTTTCAGGATGTTCTATTCAAATCAATCCATCTGGAAAACCACCTCAAAACAGGATCTTAGTAAAACTCTGAAGCCTTTTATCTGGTAGGAGTTTTCTTAATAACTTTTTTTTAAATATGACACTGAACTTGAAGAGATACGGATTTTTTTTTTTTTTCTAATAAAATACTGGATAATGTGCAATCCCATATAATCTAATGAATGCTCAGGAAAAAGAAATGCTTATACAAAAATGTTTCCCACAACATGTAATGCTTAGAAAGAATAATACAAAGTTATATTTATTATCCAAGAGTTTTGATAAAGTAAACAGCAATTTTTATTTCCACAGGTAATTCTTAGGCAAAGTTAGGCATCGCTGGAATATATTCAAGTATAAAAATGAAGGATTATGCCCTTGTTGCTCCATATTTGGAAAGGTAAAGACTTCATCATCAAAAATAATAGTTCAGAAGGCTGAGCAGGTAGTCACGACACATAGAAAATGATCTAGGGGACCATTCTCAGTCTACTTCAGGTCAGCACCTCTCTGTGGTTGCATAGCTGGAAAAACATGGAAAGGGAAAGGAATGACTCATGCTTCCTGACATGTGTTTTCAAGCCTGTTGGGAATTACTATACTCAGGCTGAGGTCTCAAAATTATAGGCTTACAGAAAGCAATATTCAGAGCAAGACAGTACCAACTCAGGAAGTACTCTATAAATGGCAAGGCACCTTCACAAAGAAGAGTACATCAGTTTTGTAACTCAGAATATGAAAGTGTGACTCTGAAGTCTCCAAACTGTAGAAAGAGGGTTACTGTAACAATCTGTCATCATATAAACTAAGAAAGAAAGAAACGCTAGTTTTTCAAAACTTTTACAGCTTCACTGAGTACATTTTGGTTCCATTTGTGATCATCAAAGCACCCCATAAACTAAAAAGCATGTTCAGCTCATGTTTGATGGACTGAATTCCACAGGCTGAATTCTAAGTGCAAGACCATGTTTCCACATCCCAACAAAGCACAGCCAATACAACCCAACTGTGCAAACAACACTTGAATGCTTCAGATTTTGTTCCTCTATAAAATGCCTGTAAAAGGACAGAAAAGTAGGAAGCTTTCATGGAGACAGCTTCTGAATAGAAGAGGATACACAAAATTTTAATTTGTTACATGAAGCTCTTCTTTATGCTTCAAAGTTAATTTGCAAACAGTCTCAAAACAACTGCTGTGATGTACTGAATGTATCTCTGCCTGTGAAGAAATAATTTTAACTCCAGCAGTAGTAGAAAATCCTAAGAAAACATTAATGATATTTTGCCAGAGGACAAAGGGTTCAGAATATGTTTATCCACTGTTAGAGGTGCTGCAGCTTTTCTTCATTGCAGTGACCAGAGTCAAAATGCATAAAGAGTCACTGTGTTTAGAGCACTGTCATTCAGTAACAGTATTTTCAGATTTTTTTAAACCCAGTTTTCATGTTACTTTATAAAGAAAGTGCTTCTGTAAAGAAAGTCTGCATCCCTTACATTTAACTGCTACATGTGCATGCCAGAAATCTTTGCCAACCACTATTTAATGTAATTAAATAATTTAAAATTATAAATATTCTGATTGTTGACAAGCTATTTTGTTTTGAATGTCAAAAGAAGACAGACAGCCAATGAAGTGTACAGAGGAGGACACAAGAGTAGCCTCAACAAGGCCACTGCCGCCTGAATGAAATAGTGCAGGGAGCAGCGTGGGGAGCATGCACTGTAATCCAATTAATTTTCTATTAAAGGACATGTAGAGAACAAGCAGCAGGGGCACACAGGTCTTGTTTCCTTCTCCTAGAATCTAAGTTTTGAAAGCATGGTTGCAGAAAAGTGGAACATTTAATGGATCGATGCTGGATTTTCCAGTAGGGTGGATATGTTGGATTTCTTCAAGGGAACAAGGTGGTGGTGATGATGCTGCTCCTGAATGGGAAACTTTATTCTTCCTACAGCTGCATTACTGCAGGCTCTCTGCAGATTCAGGTAGATTACGACTCCTGAATTCCCCATTTTTGTAGCTCCCCCCACACATGAAGACAATAGACTTCTGTGTGTTCCCTCTGGTGTTGCTACCCACAAACCCTTGATCTATGGGCCTGATTAGGCAAAGCAGTGTGTCTGGTTTCGAATGAGGCACAAGCTGTGGAATCCTCAGAAACCAGGCTGAATTGGCAGTGAAGCCAGACTTGTTTCAGTGAAGGAGTCTGTTTTGAATTATGCTTCTATTAGTGGTAGATTTAAAAATTAGAGAACTAGGAATAAATCTGGAACTTAACAAGGCTTAAAATAGGCCTGGGTCACAAATCTTGCTAACTGTGTGATAGGCTGGTCTTCAGTACAACAAGGAGGTCTTTAAGAAAAAAAGTAAGTAGGGGGAAAAAAAGAAAAAAAAAGAAAAAAAAAAGAAAAAAAAACACCAAAAAACCAAAACCAGTGTGACTAGAGTATGGGGGGTAGGAAATAATAAAGGCAAGTTATTTCTTCTCATTTTATGTTCTGAAACTCAGGGAAAGCTCACACAAATGGTAAACATATGGAATAAATTATCAGGAAAAGTGATCTCAAAACAAAGACTACGATAGAGTTGAAGTCACACCCTCAACTCATTTCTGCAACAGAAATGGATGGAGCCATAAAGTCAACACAAGAAAACAGGATTACAATTAACTTGAAAAAGGGCAAGCAAGTGTGACTACAGACCATTTTCCTGTTCCTTATGGCAGCTTCCCAAGGATACACATCTGAAATGTGTAATTTAATATAAGCCCAAAGAGCTCTCCTTTTGCCAAATACAGAAAAATTATAATCAAACATAATCTTATATTGGAAGAGTAGTAGGTATTTATACAAATGAAGAGGCAAGATCTACTTATACACATATGCACCCAGATGCATGTTCGTTTTGAAATTAGATAACTAACATAAAAATAATTATGCAATATTATACAGGTCAGTTAACTGCTTGAGTTTCAGTCAAGCTGGCTATAAAAATCAGGTAATAAAGCCACAATGCTTTGAAAACCCAGATGTATTTGAAATGAGTTGTTCCCTGTAATTAAAAGGGATGTGAGAGGTCAGGAGAACATTATAATCTAACACCATGTCTACATCGCAGACTTCAGCTGGCACAGCTACATCAAGCAGAAGTATGAAACTGTTTAATACCTGACTGATACAGCTGTACTGCCAGCTGTGCCACAAGTGTTAAAATAATCACACTGGAATAAAGGTGAAATTTCATAAATATAAATTCTTTTCCTTGCTGTTTTTTCCAACACTAGTACGATACATGCATGTGCTAACATAACTGCAGCTCTACCACAAACAGTTTCTTTAGTAATAACATAGATGCAGCCAAATCCACCAATGTCACAGAAACACATGCTAAGAGTTTGACTATTTCTACACTAAACATCGTTGATGGGCCCCAAATACATATGGCTGGGGATTTGTGGGAAAAATATACTAAAGCCACCCCATAAACAAAACTTCTACAAACTCATCCTTTCTAGCAGCCCAGCTGTATTGCTTAGATGACAGCAGTTCTTCCTCCCTCTGCCCACACATCTCTGCTAACAGCCACCAATACCAACAGGCCTGTTCCCACTGCTTCACTTTCCATTTCTCATTTCCCTGCGTGCCTTGTGTGCGCGTGTGATTTCCTCCACTCAAGTGCTCTGGCTTGATTTTGCCAGCTGCAACAGTTGGGACATCAGCACGCCTGCGGTATGGGTATGGTATGGCTGCATTCTGCCGTCCCAAAGCCTCGCACTGGTAATGACGGCAGGCTGAGGAGGAAGAGGAGGAACCAGCAGGCTCTTGCCGAATGCCAAGACCGACACTCTCTCCCTGACTCCCCCAGCAAGCGACATCCCACCGGCCGACAGGCGAGCTAAGATCACCACCATGCTCCAAACGAAGGCTGGAAATACATTCAGAAGAAATTGGGTCCAAAACATCCTTCTTCATACTCACCGATCCAGCAATCCGCCCGCCCGCCTCCCTGCCCGCCCCTGTAACGGGTGGCCGGGACCGACAGCCCTCGGCGTGGGAAAGGGCTGGCGCTTGGGCGGGACATCAATGGACCGATGAAAGAGGGACATCCAGAAGTTCTTATCCAATAGTCAACTACTCGGGGCGGATACGAGCAGATGACTAACTCTAGGCACCATGTTTGACTCTGGCAAAAGAGTCGGGCCCGCACCCTGCCCTCAGGCAAAATAGCTGCTGGCAGTGGTGGCGTCAGAGGAAGTCGCTCGTACCGAGGGCGTTGCTTGGGAACACACAACCAGCTGCCAGTATAAACATAGTGAAGGGGAGGAGGCGCATGCGCGGCCATGGGGTCGGGGGGGGGGGGGGCGGGGAGAGCATCACGAAGCCCCGCCGCCTATTGCGAAGCCTCGCCCCTATGGCTCACGGCCGTGCCACGGGGGGCGGGGCTTTCGCTTCCTCCCAGGAGGGGCTGTGGCCAGCGGTGGAGCCCCGCCCGCGGTGTGTCCCCGGCAGCCGGGCTACCCCCCCCCCCCCGCCGCCCGCAGCATGAACGGCGCGCTCACCATCCCCGAGGATGTCTACAGTCTCCTAGTAGGTGAGGCCGGCCGCCGACAGGGAGGGAGGGCTTCTCGGGGGGCGGGCGGTGAGCAGAGCGGAGGGGCAACCCAGGGGGGCGGGCCGGCGGGGGGGTGTGACGCGCCGGGCTAGCCGGCACGGCCGGGGCTTGCGGAGGGACCAGCCCCTTGAGCCGGGGCCCCGACGGAGCGTTCGTGAACGCTTGTCAGCGGGCGCTGGACGCTCGTTTTCACTTCGTGGGTTCGGGGTTTCCCTGTCCCTTCCAACTCCTCTTTCTCGGTTACTTCCTCCTGCTGTCCCTGTGTGGCGGCAAAGCCGGCGCGGTGCTGCGCTTCCTTTCTTGGCGGCTGCTTGGCGCTCCCGAAATGAGGAAGGAGAGAGGTCTGGCTCCCACTCCCGGCCTGGCCGTCGTGCTGCGGCTGAGCGCTTGCAGCCCCCATCCACCTCTGAGAGGGGTGAGGTGTGCGGGGCCCCTGCAGAGCTAATCCGGGGGTGTGGAATTTCTCTGCCGATACGCGTGGGTGGAAGGAACCGGGCGCCTGGCAGGTCCCGTGGCCCTGTGTCTGACCGCCGAGTTAACCACTTAGCCTTCAGGGGAAAGTTTCTTCCCTTCAAGGTGTGTCAGTGGCCCGGCAGGTACTGCCGGGGGTGAAACCGTGCGGTTCTGGTGCCAGCAGGGCCATTTCCCTGCATCAACTGGAAAAAATGACAAAAACTTCTCGGCTAAACAGCTGAGGCTGATGACATCGAAGTGAATTAAGATGTTACTGAATTGTTGACATGTTGTCATATCCGTCAAATTGTCTGTGAATATCCATGCTCTTAGGGATACGTTGGAGCATAGAAATAGGATGATTTCTCAGGATGAAGTTATCAACAATAGTGTTAGTAGATACTTTAAAATATCGGTGATTTTTTTTTTTTTCTGTCAGGATTTCTATTTCATTTTTTTAAACCTTTTTTTTTTTTTTTTTTTTTTTTTCCTCCTGTCCATTAAAACAATTAAGACGTTTCCAGTTTGGCATTTCTTTTATCATTATGAGAGACTCCTAAAAGACTTTCCTATCCCTAAATAATTTCAGTTCAAGATTCTTTCTTTTGAGAACTTCTGTTTGTGCCACAGGAACTTGTGTAGGTCTCTCTAAGCTGTTCAAATTACCCATGCTTTTAAAAATCTTTCCTCTATAATGAAGTGCTAGATTATATGGCAGGGGGGCACCTGCTGGAATCTGATGTAGCTCATCACGTTTGAAGACTTTTAAGAAACATTTTGGTTGTAAGAGTTAATACTTGAAGTCCTTTCCAGTCAGTCTTCTCATCTTTAAAGCACTTCTGCCAACTGTCTTAAGTGTTTTCCTAACTACCGTTCTATCTACGTTATTCATCTAGTTAACTAACGCCTGTAGTAAAATCTGCATGAAAGGCCACCAAAAGCTTCTGATGATTTCTTCTTATTGCATTGATTCTCAATCATTAAAAATCTCCATAAAATATTAGCCTTAGAGAGTCTTTCCAAACTTAGGTATTTTCTGTGATATTACTGTGTTCTGGAGTTTGTGATCACATGGGGTGTGTGTTTGTTTTGGAGCTGTTTTCACTGGTTGAAGCTGATCTTAAAACTCTTCAATGTTTTAAGTGCTTTTATGATCTTTTTTTGAGCGGAAGGGTCCGATGCAGATGGGATCATTTTAGATAGTGATTTGGTTTTTTTGTCACGGTGCCTCATTACACAACTTGTTTTTCTCCTCATCTTTATCCAGCCTGCCATGAAAAGAGTGATACAAAAGTTTGTGTATTGAAGTGAAACTGAGAACACCTATTTTCCTTCAAGGGGGATGTGTATTTGTTCTTTCAGAATCACTATGATCAGTTACCTAAATTATATACAGGTATCTAGTGTTTGTACAGTTTCAGCATTTATGCAAGAGAACAAGATGGTTTCTTTAGTGCTGTCTAAACTGAAGTTAAGAGAACAGAATGATTTACCATGATTATTATAAATTATTATTTATTTTTAAATCTTTGTTTTATTATTGTAGTAGCATAAATGCTACATAATACATTTCTACAACTGTCATGGTAATATATTCAACTTAATTTGCATTCACATGCACTTTTGTTTTGGGACTCAATGCAAAATGAGCGTTAACCCTTGTTAATTTTATGACAGCATAATTATGGAGTAACCAGAAACCAGCAGAGTGGATTTGGGCTAGTGAGGGATAACTAACAGTTTGTAAGTTTTGTAACTTTCAACTCTTAAATTGCAGAGTTACCAAAGAGAGAGAAATGTAAATATAATTATAGTTATACAATGTAAAATATTAAATAATCCAATTATTTTTTTAAAATATGGCATTAATTTTATCAGTTTATGTATGTTATGTTAACTTTTTTTTTTTATGTTACCAGTCAAGTGTATGAAAGTTAGAAACTAGAGTGTTCAGACTGTATAAACAGTTCTTTCACTGATACTTTTAGGTCCTCATAATCTTTAATTATGTAGTCTCCTGTTTTTTGCTCAAACTATTCATGTAGTGAAGATGTATGGGAAGGAAGGAAGGGAGCTCTGTAATATCTTTGCTATTCATTAAGCAACCCTTACACAATACAAAGATTGCAGTGAGTAGATAGTTATTAGTTTCTGCATGCTTTTCTTTGAGGGTGCTTCTTAATGTATTATTTTAATAGCTCACAAGTATTGATTCAGCATCTCTTTGAGATGAGGGAATATTGTTTTCCCGTCGGTAAAATTAGTGTAATAAACAAGATGTGATCTGGGGTTGCAAAAAATAATCAATGATGGAACAGAATTAGAATTCAAATTCACCTGCCTCCATGCTGCACTGGTTTCTCCAGAAGATAATGTGAGTTGGATGTCTGTATTCAATGGCCATTATGAATGCCAGGCACTTCTTTATATTAGGTTTTGTTGAGAACATGCAGTTAAGGTCTAGCAACAAGCACGTTTTTTTTTAGTCTGATGCTCACATAGCAGTGAGGCAGTGACAGATAAAGTCTCCCAAACATTGTATTTTCTCCTCTCCTTGGTCTTTTTGGCTACTATTTCCAACTTCTACAAAAAGTGAAAGAGTGATCATATTGATTTCCTTATCCCTACTTAGGCTTGATTGATTGTTGGAGTACTGTCCACCCACTATGCTGAACAAGTAGGGGTCCTACTGGAAAACAAACTAAGTGCTCCTGTAGTTAAACATGGTGATAATGCGAATAAACACACCAGGGAATGAAGTAAAGTTGCACAGGAAACTTTCTGACTTGTGAGTGCTTTAATTTGAACCTTAACAATATCCTATCTTTAGCGCAAAAACAAATTCTGTCACATGTGCTGGCAAGGTCGTTATAGTTGCATATCAGTGGCACTGAAATGTTCCAGGCAGAAGCACAGCTTGAGCTCAGGGCTGACTGCATTAGTTTGAAACAGGAGGAAGCTGTCTCTGTAAAGCTGAAGGGGAAAGGTCAGTGTGGCAATGGGTTTATTGCGGAAGATTGTGGGGATTTCACAATCCCATCTTCTCTTCTCTGACTTGTTCAAGTGGTGGGAGGGAAACACTGGAGAAAGAAATAGGGTCCTCTGGTCATGAGTTGAACTTGTGGTGGGAGGAGAAAGTAATTTTCTTGCTCTCTTATCTCTCTCTCTACACCTGGGAGGTGTGTGGTAGTGTATGTAACTTAATTCCTTATCTGTGTCTCTGCACCTTCTAGATGACGCTTGAGATTTTGGAATTTAGTGAAGGAAGCCCAGCGTCACTGTGCCTTTTCTTCATTTGGAAAGGTATCCTCAGTTGTGTTTTGTGGGTGTTTGTCAAAGTGGGATGTTACTTGGCTTTCTTGCTGTCGAATTATTATTGGTTATGTAGGTTGTTGGACGCCCGCTCATGTTTATTTTTCCTTACTCTTTGATGCATGCTCTAAGTTTTGGCTTGTCCATAGCAGAGAAGGATTTCAGAGGCTGCTTCTTCCTCAAAGGCATGTTATTTCTCCTGTAACATAAATCAGGCTGGTTGCTTCAGTCATCTTTACTTGGGGCGGGATGAAAAAGGAGGTTTTTCAGTAATGGAGATTTAGTTGGAGAAATTAAGAATTCTTTATGTTTTTTTTAAAGTTCTTGATGGTGTCATGATCATTATATAT
>JANHGN010000057.1:0-47961 GCA_024605025.1 Megaceryle maxima
GGGGGGGAAGAAGCACCCCCGGTTGGGTTGTCCCCGAGTGGGGGGGGGGGGGGGGGGGGGTGGCACAGGAAAGACCCTGTGTTCATATCCCCCACTGACATGAGGACAGCCCTAGGTCCTGCCCCAGCACCCAAATTTGTGACTCACCATCACCACAGTTGAGAGGGGGTTTCATGCAGCATCTCTCCAGAGAGGTCTTGGTGACTATAGCCCAGAGATGGAACATAGTCCTTGAGATAATGCTCCTGCCTGCCCCGGTCTGCTCTTGATACAGCCAAGTCCTTTCCTCCCCAGGTGATGCCCAACAAGGGCAGACCCTGAGGAATGTCCTGTTTCTGTGGGAAGCTAAAAGGCAGATGGCTTTCAGCTGCTTTTTTGCCAGGGTGTGAGCAATTAAGGCCTGGAGCTCCTGCTAAATGGTCTCACCCTTAAACACCACCCCCATAGAGACACCATCAACCACAGGCAGTGGGGTGCTCGAGCCACCGAGAAAGGTTCCTCTGGGCATGCTGAAATTGGATGTGTGTCAGCCAGCTTGTTGCTGGCACTCAGATCAGTGTGTAGGCTGGGCTTTGGTGTAAGGCAGGAGAAGCCCAGTTCTGCTCTGGTCCTCATGGCCACTACAGTCAGGCTGTCTACAGTCCCTCAGCACCCTAGGCTGGATGAGCCTGTCCAGGAGTAGACAGTTCTCTTGGTTTCTCACCAGCCCTTGGATACCACAAATGTTTTCTTCTGGCTAACCACAGCCCTGGCCTCATGTGAAGGTCCCAGGCCCCAAGGGGAGGAAAACCTTTGGTGATTTCATCCTGTTTCATGCAAGCTGGGCTCCTGCGAACACCACATGAAAGAGCTGGGAGGACACAGGAAAGGTCCCAAGAAGAAAAAAGCTTTGCATCCTGGAAATGGACTGTGTTGCCAAACCAGAATAATGCTGCCCAGCCAGAGATGCAAGATTGTCCTAAACCACCCTGTGTGCAGGGCCACTGAGCAGCATTGGTGCATGGACTTCCAAGACATTCATGGTGTGTGCAACAGAAGTGTCTGATACCAAACACACATCTGGGTTAAGGTTTCTTATAGGACTGCACCCTATGGAATCAGTGCATACAACCTATGGAAGCACTGCATGGCCCAGAGGAAAGGCAGGAGCTGGGTGGGCAGCTCAACATCACAGAATAGACTGAGGCTAGGTGGGAATAAAGGGGTTAAAAATCCAGGGGAAAAACTGCAAATGGATTTTACAGATGGCCCTTTCCCCACAACTGCAAACCTTCACAGGTTGTGCTCTCTGGCTGTGCGGGTCTCCGGACACTGGCTCTATCCTGCAGGCACTGGGCCGAGGGGGGCTGGCCAGCTCTTGGAGACCCCATCCCCTCCAGCACCCCCAGGAGATGGTGTGAGGCAGAGGCTGGGACACAGCAGCATAGTTTCAGCAGGAGGCATGGAAAAAAAGAAAGATGAGGTCACTGCAAAGCGGTCGTGTAGGATGTGATACAGGAGAGGAGCGGGGCGTATGGAGGAACAAGGAGCTATTGTAACCTTGCAGAGCAGGGGAAAAAACAGCTGTGGGGATGTCCTGCTCACGCCAGACACTTGGGAGGTTAACTTGTCTGAGGTCACATTAAAATGGGTCTGGAAGGAGGTGGCGGAGGCCAGGTGGGGTGCTGTAGAGGGATGGACATGGTTTTTCTCTCCACTGCACCAGCCCTGCTGGGGCAAAGCACAACAGGTACTGGTACAGCCAGCTCAGGGACAGTGAAATAGCTGGAAAACACATGGTGCAGTGCTGGGAATGGTGCAGTGCTGGGAATGCCGCCATGCACAGATCTGCCCCATTCAACATTGTCGTCCCAGCCCTGAGAGTATTCAGTGGGGACGGGCCATCAGACAGGGCTGCTTAGAGCCTGTGGAACATCTCTGAGCAGTGTCGGGGGCTGGAGCAGGCTCTTGGGGAAAATACCAAGAGCTTTTCCTTCATCCTACCACTCTTTGAGCCTCCCAGTTCTTTAGCTGTGGCACACTGTGTCCAGTTGGCAGAGGATGGCTCTGTGCCTTGGGGTTGGGCATGCCTGCCCCATTAGCACAGAGGAACCCAATGGGACCATTATCCTGGGATGCGCGGTGGTGCCCGTTGCTCCAGCTGGGGCTGCGCGCTGACCTGAGGCTCCAGCCCTGGAGTAACCCCCTTCCCTCCCTCTGCCCTGGCACCTCTGCAGCCCCCCAGCTCTCCCACCATTGCCATCGCCCCATTCCTGGCCCTGGCCCGGCCCGCAGTGGCATGGGGCGGCCACAGCGTCGGTGCTGCAGACTTTCTGTCTGCACGGGGACTTCCCGTCCCCGCACGGCGCTGCCGGCGCGAAACCAAAGACCAGCTTGTTCGGCTGCCTGAGCCGCCTCCACGCTGACTGCCCTTCTCTGTTCCCGCTAGGAATAATATACCCAGAGCTCTGAGCATAAATTGAGTTTCCTAGAGCCAGGCTGGTGGGGAGAGTTTAATGGGAAGGAAAATAAACTGTGTACTCGGCGTGCGGGGAGAGGTGTGGTGCTGGCTGAGGGGCGCCGGGAAAAAGCTTCTCTTGGTTTCTTTATTTTCTTCCTGACTTGTTTGCTGAGGGAGCAGACGTAAGCACGCTCTCCTGTGCAATCTGTTTGCTTCCCAGGATGCCAAGGAAAAGAGAGGCATGTTAAAGTAGCTGGTTGAGAGCTCTGGGGCTTCTGATCTATTAAAGCATATCAGAGTCTCAGCACCAAGCCTGGCACTCAGAGAAGGCATTTGCTTCAGGAGAATCTGCTTCTTTTCTCCCCAAATCTCTGCTCTCAGGACTGAGCTGCAGGGCCCCAAAGAGGGTCTCATGGCACTGGCACCAAGGAGAGATGTTGCCGTGCCGGGAGGGTGACGGCACGGTTCTGATTTCTCAGCACAATGCTGCGATTCAGGGACTTGGGAAAGCACATGAGTCACGCTGTGAACTTCCCCAGCCAGTCACCGCTGGGAAATACGCTCACATCTGCTCAGCCACCCTCAAAATGCCTCCTGCCTGGGAATAATCCCCACTGCTTCTTCCTTCCCACCCGCTCCTGGAGCTCTCTGGGGCTGCTCCTGGGAATATCAGCAGCCCAGGGATGAGGATGGATGGGGAGCAATGAGAGCATCGAAGGCAGGGAAACAGGACAGGATTTGGATGCGAGAGAAGAAAAGTGCCTGTGTTTAATCGCTTGCCCATGCACAGTGGACACCAGCAACCCTGGGTGCTTCTGAGGTGGCTGGGACCCACACCCCCCCATGACCTCCCTGTCAGAGGAGGCTCTATTGACTTAACTCTGGGGCTGAACCTATTGATGTTTGCAAAGCCTTTGAAGTCCTTGGGGAAAAGAGAAGGGCCCTTGGATGTGCCTGCAACTCAGGAAAATCCACACACCCCCCTATGACCAGTAATTATTCTGAGCAGGACCCGGGAGGTCGGGGGTGTGACAGGTGTCCCCCCACCCATGGGCAGCCCTGGGTGGCAGGAGGGACATGGATGGGCTCCCCAGGGCAACGGGGGAGCAGGGAAAAGTCTGCAGGTTTGGGAAACAGTGGTTCTCTGAAAATGTTCAATGTGAGATTTCACCAAACACCAGAAATATAAATGAGAAGTGAAATCCCACTTTTACAAAAATATTTGCTTTGAGCTGTAAGGAGGCTTATTAAGGAAAAAGGCAGGTTTGAGTTTCTTTTCATGCTCTGCTCGTCCTGCTCTGAGGGAAGGCAGCTTCCCTGCACCCTGACTTGTCCCCAGAGCCACATGGTGGTGGCCGTGTCCCACCTGTGTCCCCCACTTCTACAAATCCAACTGAGCTGAGGTGGGCGGTTGTGGGGTCAAGGAGAGTGACCCCTGCACAGCTCGGGGCAAGCTGCTGCTTGCAGCAGGGTGAACGGTGCTTTTCAGCTCTGAAAAACCCAGCGGGTTGCTCAGGGATGTGGGGAGGTCCCCCCCGTCCCACATCCAGTTTCCTCCAGGAGAGCCATCCCGCGGCGCCGGTGCCTCTGTCTGTGCCGTATCCTGCTGAGTAACGCCGGTCCACATCCATACATGGGGAAGAGCCGGGCAAGAGGCTTTCTCCTCTGTCAGACCTCTCCCTCGCTCAGTAAATAACATTCCTGTTAGCGCTGGTATGTAGAAAACTTTCCAGCTCTCTGACTAACGTCAGTGTCGCAGCTCCATCGCCTGTCCCCCCGCCAGCAGGGTCTCAGCTCCCCTCGGGGCAAGGGCTCACCCCAGCTGGACCATGAAGTGCAGCGAGGGTCTCTGCTCGCCCACCAGTCCCAGCTCTGTCTGTAGGGGCAGCATTTTATTTTGGGGGAAAAGTGAATCTCTCAGACTTGTGGTTCCCTGAGTCCCATGGGGTGTTACGAGGGGATGCCTGCAAAGCTACAAGTTCTCCAATGAAAAGAAAAAAACCTCGTCTGGTGTTAGCTGCCCCAGCCCAGCCTCACAGCTGCCTCCCGCTGAACTCCGTGTCCTCGCTCCTCCTGCAGCAGCTCCTGGGGTTATTCACAGGGTGAGAAAAAGCCAGAAAGAAGAGGCGGTGGGTGCAGGTGACCCTTGTGTCCCTGCCCAGCCCTGCTTTAGGTAGCCTATGGATGACTCGGGAATGATCCCTTCCTCCCCAGTCTGAGCTCAGGCTCATTCACAAATCATCTCCCTTTGTGTCTGGGTGGAGGGGTACGTTGGGGAAGGAGGTGGGGGCTTCCCTGCGCACCCCCTCAGCCTCCACTTGCCCCCAGCTGCCACCTGCAGCTGCACTGCTGCCCCATCTGGTGCAAAGCATCAGTGTGGGCACCCACAGTGCCCTGCTGGGGCAGGGGACACTGCTGCTGTCACTGTCACTGCGGGTGGCACTTGCCTTCACTGCTGTGTGCTTCCACAGCGGCAGTAGACAACATCCCCTAACACAGGGCTGTTGCAACACCATACCGGGTTACCCTGCGATCCTCTTTGCACAGAGCTACAGCACCAGGCTGGTGCTGAGGTGTGACTTTGATTGCTAATTAAGGCAGCAATCTCTACACCTTCACAAAAAAAGGGGTTTGATTTGCTCAAGAATTGCCTGGGAGAATTTAATAGTGTTAATTCAAAGAGTGATCTGTTCACCAGGCTGTCATAAGGACTGGACAGGACCCAGCTTAGGTATGGCAGGCAGGGATGCTTGGGGTCACTCACCCTGTGCATTGATTAACCAGTGTGGAGGAAGCTAAAAGCCACCCCCAGGCCTTTGGTGCTTGGTTAAGATGGTCTTGACAGGTGGAGCTGGGTTACAAAGTACACACAAGATTCATCCATACACACCTTCAAAGCTTTGGAGTTTGGTTCCAGAGTTATCCCCACCTGAGGTGCAGACACGCACCAAAGCAAAGCTTTGGGCTGTCTCCAAAACATCCATTGCTGAGCATCTGGGATGGGCTGATCCTCAGGAGTGGGTGCCAGGACTTGCCTCCCTGCCACTGGCAAGTGTGGCCCTGGCCTTCCCCAGCACCTCCCTGAGCCTTTGTGGCCGGAGCCCTCGTCAATTTGGGAAAGTCCCAGCTGCAGGCAGGATGCCACGCGTGGCTCAGTCCCACAGCATGTGCTCCCACGGTGCTGCCTCCCCGTGCTGCTTCCTGCAGTGCCTGCCCGCTGGGAGCTAGGAGACAGGAGGAGAAATTCTGCTCTTGCTCCACACCAGCCATACACCCCCCTGCGAGGACACCCAGTGCCAGCCTCCTCCCTGCTCGCCAGGCTGCTGCATGTGCCACCTGGGGACATCACACCCTCTTCCCAAACTGATGTCATGAGACTTCTGGCTCATTCTTTGGCCTCAAAGGGAACTCCAGGCTGCAAAGGGCTGGGGCATGAGCCCACATGCAGTTGTATCACAGCCCTGTCATCCTTGGAAGAGGAGCCTGCCTGGTTATTCCCACTGCAGATCCAGGTGAAGATGGTAAAATGAGTGCTGGTAGCCCGGGGGAGCCAGTGTGCTTTGTGTACCACTACATGCCAATGTGCGGTCTCGCTGCTGGAAAACAGGGTTAGAAGCCAGAATTATGGGACTGGGTATGGAGATAGCTCTGCCATCCACCTGAGCCTTTTCCAGCTGCTCAGCAGAGGAAATGTGTGCTGCTGGCTGCTGGGGATAGGCTGCTTCCTCCCCTGGGATTTTTTCTTCTTTTACTTTACCCTATGTAAAGATCAGTGGAGGGAGGCTTGGCCATTGTGGGGCAGGGGCTATGTGGAGCTGTGGATGCTGGGGCCATCCCGCCTCTCTCCTTCTCTCTCTCTTCAGCCAGAGATGCTGTGACACAACTCCACAGTGGGTCTGATCCTGCACCATCTCTGGGGACATGGAGCATCCCTGGCTCCAAGTATCGAGCCGCGGGAAGAGGCTGGATCCTGGCGTAGTAGTCGGGCTGTGCTCCCTGCTCCCTCCTGATGCGCCTGTGTGAAGTCAGCGGTGCTTTAGCAGCAGGGATCTGGCCCTCTCCATCCACCTCCCTGCCAGCTTCTCCATGAGTAATGACACAAACGTGCTTCTCGCCTTGTCCCCAGTGCTGGGCTGCTCACCGGGCCATTCGCAGTCTCTGCTTTTGCTTTCCCGTCTCTGTTTTACATCAGAGCAGCTCCCGTCTGTCTGTCTGTCTGTCTCCTCTTTCTTCCCCTGACGCAGCTTCCAGACGGTGTTAAATGCCCGAAAGGAGAAGCGAGCCAGGCAAGCAGGCTGTTGGCAGATCTGGGGTCAGACAGTCCTCCCCACACGGCACCCCAGGTGCCAGCCTGGCCCTGTGTCCCCACCGAGGTGACAACAAAGACAAGTTAGCTAGCTGGAAAGTGCTGAGAGCTAATCCTGGCCCCAAGTGCCAGGAAGACACCTGGGGACTCCCTGAGAAGGTGAAAAGTATCAACGTGCTCCCCTGAATTTGGGGGGCACCAAGCGGGACCAAAACAGGCTCTGATCTGGTGGCACCCACTGTCCCTCCACAGGGGATCAGCTGCGCCGGCACCCTGCCCTGGCTGTGCTGGGGGAGGGCTGGCTGCACTCGCAGCGATCCAGGGCAGTGCAGCTCCAAATGGGCAGCTGGTGAGTAGCACTTGGCCTGAAAGTGGACAGAGGAAGGATAGGGTTGGATGACAAAAAGTCTTCTCCCATCAGGATGAGACTGCAGGCAAGAGCCCTGGGCTGCCCCATGTGCTCCCACCCTGCTGCCAGGTGTTAAAGGACAGATGTTACAGCTGTGAGCACAACAGGTCAACACATGGGTGGTGGGATCCTGGAAACTTTGCACTGGCAGCCTAATTGCTCATTTGACATGGGTCTCCACAGTGAAATATTTGTCTTAAAAGCAGCCCCTGGGGCTGTAGGGTTGTTCTGAGACACACTTGGCTGTTCACACTGGAGAGGTGGGAGAAGTGCTGGGTTTCCATTGCCCCCAGCAATGGAATAATTCAGACAGAGCAATGCAGCTGGCCAGGGATGGCCGTGGGTGCTGCTGGCCCCAACTGCAGCACTGCCCACACAGGGAGACTTCATGGCTGCGAAGTGTGTTCATGCCGAGCTGTAGTTATGATGAAGGGAAATGAAAATAAAAGTGTGGCATTCCGAACCATCTCCTAAGGAGCCTGAAAAAAAGTGGTAGGATGGTTGTCTCCATCAGCACGCCGATGGAGCCTGTCCTGCTCCCCAAGACCAGCCCAGAGAGGGAGGAAAACGAAGCATTATTAAGAGAGAGATATTAGAGCTCAGGAATGAGGGGAGGTGGTGGGAAATGACCTGCTTGTTTGGGACCTCGGACCTGCCTCATGTTAGTTGTCTGTGCGACATGATGAGCCCACAGTGCCAAAAAACAATTCAAAAAGTTCATGGAATTTCATGGGGCAAAGTGGGAGGACCCCAGAGCCTGAGCAGCCACACAACCTTGAGCCATCCCACTTCCCCAGGCTGACTGGCACATTCTAGGGTCTCAGGAGACACTGGCCACTGGGACAGATGTTGAAGATGGGCTGCCCCAGACCCAAATGCTGGACATCCTGACCCAAACCCATCTGTGGGATGAGCTTGGTGGGAGCTGAGCTTTGGACCCACATCCACCACCTGGAGACCCCATCCCAGCTCCTCCACCCTTATCCTGGGGACATTGTGGGGTCCGTGCAAGGGTCAGCTTGCCTGGAAGGGGCATGTCATGGCTTATCCAGACCCCATGAGGACAATCCAGGCAATGGGGACAGTTTGGTGACATTTTCACCTGCTTCAGTAGCACTACTGAAGCACTATTGAGCTGGGGTTGAGTGAGACAACACCCCAAGAAAGAATTTGTGTGTTCACATCTTCAGCTGACAGAGAGGGTCACCCATGCCAGACCTGGGGTCATTTCCAAAGGTGGTGTTTCTCTCCAGCCCTCCCTCTTATAAAAATCAAACCCTTCCCAGCAAAAAGGGAGACACTGGGAAGAAGCCTGCAAGAGGGATGACCAATGGCACCTGCTGGGGCAGGGGCACAGGCTATAGGATGTGGGCCATGGGACATAGGACATAAGTACCCTTCTTTCCAACAGTCCCTTTGAGATGCTGGAATGGCTGATGATGGTTATTAGACTTAATAAGTATTAATTATAAACAATGATAACACTCTGACAAATTGTGTATTAGATTGTTTTATTTCTTCAACTTTAAATTTCAAGGTTCTTTAGCAAAAAATAGTCAGGTTCACCAAGGTGGTACTACAGGTATGGAAACTGAGGCAAGGAGGGGAATGGGACCAACACTGTGTCTGCCTGGCCAGCCAGCAGCACTGGGAGAAGGCTGACCTGCAGGGACAGGGCATGGGCGCTCTCTCAGTGGCAGAGAAGCCCAAGGGCTCTTACCCTGCAGTGGGACCAGCACTGAGCTCAGCTCACAGCCTCTTCAGTAAAGCCCTGGATCAAGCTGAATTTCAAAAATGCTCTTAAGTGCTGCTGCAGCCCAGCTAGCGGGATGTGGACCAGGGGGAAGATGTGGCCAGGCCCTGGCTGCAATCCCTGCAGGAGCCAGGGGATGCCAGTGAGATAATGAAAGGGGATGTTAAACATTACTGCAGTCACAGGGCTATTTATCTGACACGAACAGAGGCAGCCAGGAATCCTCCAGGGTGCACAGCTCAACTTAGACCCCATTAAAGTTCCTTTTATTCCCTGTGTTTTGGCTGACGTTAAAACAGTGCCTGAATTGCTCCTGCGGGAACCAGTTTCCACGCCTGGCGTCAGGTCTGCTGCTCGCTCCGGCCACTGGCCGTGGGGCTGGGCTGCCTCTGCTGCTGGGGGAGGGATAGAATCATAGAATCATAGACTGGTTTGGGTTGGAAGGCACCTTTAAAGCTCATCCAGTCCAACCCCCCTGCAGTGAGCAGGGACATCTGCAGCTAGAGCAGGTTGCTCAGAGCCCCATGCAACCTCACCTGGAGCATTTCCAGGGATCGACATAAACCACCTCTTTTGGCAATCTGGGCCAGGGTATCACCACCCTCAGTATAAAAAATTTCTTTCTATCTAGTCTGAATCTCTTCTCTTTTCATTTAGAACTGTCACCCCCTGTCCTGTTGCAACAGGTCCTGCTAAGAAGACTGTCCCCATCTTTCTCATAGGCCCCTTTAAGGACTGGAAGGCTGCAATAAGGTCTCTCCAGAGCTGCCTTCTCCTGGCTGAACAACCCCACTTCTCTCAGACTGTCCTCACAGCAGAGGGGTTCCAGCCCTTGGATCATTTTTGTGGCCTCTTCTGGCTCCACTCCAACAGGTTCATGTCCTTCTTGTGCTGAGGACTCCAGATGGGCAGCCCCAAAAGGCTGGGACTATGGGTGCAGGCAGAGTGCACAGGAGAGGAGCTGCTGTTCCCCTCTGACACCAGCCACCCCAGGACTCAGAGGGCTCCTGGCTCCAGCAGGGCTCTGCAGGATGGGGAGAAGAGCCTGAGCCAGGCCATTTTCACAGGAGCTAGGCTTGGGCTGTCTGTGTGCAGCCATCTTCCCAGCACCAGTGCTGCCAGGAAAGGATCTTCCTGTGCTCTGGGGTTTTCTGGGGGATTTTTTTTCTATGCTGAAGGAGAAAAAAACCCAGAAAATCACACAGAGATTGTTCTGTACCTGGGCAGGAGCACAGCAGGCTGAGAGGAGCCTCCTACCAAAGAGCTTACATTTCCAAGCAAAGCCTGTTGTGAACTAGAAAGATGTTTAATTTTTTGGGGAACACACCAAAATGAGACAATTTAGAAATTTTCCAAACATTTTTTAGACCCCTGAGCTCTTGTCCTCAGCCTTCCCACCAGTTACTCCTGGATGCGGCTTTGGGGCTACAAAATGACCATGGTCAGGGCCAGAAGTGACATGGAGCTTGTTTCATACAGCCACACTTTATATGACCAAGCTGGGTGCCTGCAGCAGTGCCAAGGGGATGCTCAGCAAGTGCAAGGTGCCACCACAACACCATCACTCACCCCTGCCCGCTGCCCACTGCCCACATAGGTGAGCAGGAGCCAGGATCTGTTCCTCAACACAGGGCAAGGCAGGAAGGCAAGGTGGTAGGCAGAGGCTGGGGAATTCAGATCCAGAAATGGAACAGACAATTTCCAAGCCGTTGTGTTGGTGCACGGTGATGAGCCGGGGCTGCTTCAAAAGGAACCGGCTTTAAATGGATCAAGTCCCGAGCCAAAAGCATAAACACTAGGAGGAAGTTTGGCTAAAGTTAAATCATGTTTTATTTAAAAATCTCCCTCTCCCTGTTGTAAGATGGAAACTCTCCATCTGAAAAGTGAAACTAAGATTGGAAACAGTCTGCAGTCATTAAGTTTATGCTGCTTTTTTTTTTCTCTCTCTGGCTTCTCAAGTAAAATATCAACTGGCTCCACTGTCAGGGACAGGAAACATTAGTAATAAGTTCATAGATTTACATTTTCCCCAGGGAAATACAGGAATATCAGAGATCAAAAGTTGGAGAAAAGAGTTATTTTTATACAGGGTGATTTGCAACCAGCATTCATTGGGGGGAGTAAGTAAATTACAGGCCCTTCACTTTGGGGTTGTTTAAGTTCTTTTTCTTTAATGCTGTCCCTTTTAACTACTGTAGAGAGTCTGTCAGGACTTACAGAGAGAGAGACATCCCTGTCTGTGAAAAGGGCTGTTTTCGAGGGGAAAAAAAAGTTAGTCACTGCAATTAATTGTCATAGGCTAACATCATGTACCAGCCTGAGGGCAGGTGGGTGTCAGGGTGGCTCAGGGCAAGATGGGGCACAGGCCAGCCCACTGTGTGGGGACAACATGGGGAGACAGCTCCACTGACCAAAAAGGTGTGTTCTGGGGCTGTTAGACCCATGGGAGGTGATGCTGATGCTGGAGCTGGGCATAGAGGGATGTGCAGCACCAGGGCTGTTTGGACCTCCCCTCTGCCTGTCCCTCATGGGCAATGAGAGGCCTTGGCCAGGGCTGATTCAAGGCAATAGTCACGAGTGTCCTGCTGTCCAGGTGGGCAAGGGTGTCACCACAGGCTTTGCTGCTGCCCAGGCTTGTCCTCACTGCAGCCTGGCAGGTGACTTGCAACATCTCTTGCACCTCAGGGTTGTCTGCTCTCTTCTAAGGGTTTCTGCACTGAGCTGGTGTTCCAGCCTGGGTACCAACACTGCTCCGTGCAAGGTCTGCTACAACAGCCCCCGCTCCCCTGGAAGATTCACCACAGGGGACCAGAGCTCCCAGGAACCATGTCCCCCTCACCCTCCAGGTCACCCTCTGGGGCTGGAAGGGTCTGGGGTGGCAGGAAGCCAGTCCCAGTTGTGGTGGAGACCCTGCAAACTTTGACCAGGAGTTTCATCTGGTGTCATCAATTAAAGGTGAGGCTCTCACTGGCAGGGCAGGATAACAAATGATAGTTTTAAGTACAACTGGAAAAACAATAAAATACTCTCTGAGGGTGACACAGCTGTGAACAATGAACATTAAACAACTTCACGGCTTGCAGAGCTGCTGCAGCAACACTTAGCCCTGGTGTTTGATGGATTCCTGTTTGGAGTGCACTTCGCACAGCCACTCTCTGTCCACCCCAGGCACGGAAGGCTGGGAACCACTCTCTCCTTCTCCTGCTTAAAAATACATCCACATAAAACGTGCTTTAAGAATCCCTTAAGGTTCATTAATGTCACAAGCAGGGGAGGAGAAAAGAGTTGGAAGGCCTTGAAGTACATGTCGGAAACACTCCAGAGAAAACTGTAAATGCTGCTGGGATGAACTGCAGGCTCTGGAGGATCAGTCACGCTGGAAGACTATTTATTTTCCAGTCTATTTTAAACACTGGACTGTTTCAGATAAGAGTTGCCTGTGGTGGCAGACAGGATCGTGGGACTGGTGTGCAGGAACTCATGCCAGATTCATTTCTGGGGAGTATTTCCTCCCTGCCTTGATAAATCTGCCTTGTCTGCTGTACCAGGTTACTTCCTTTGGAGTTCTCTCTCCTTATTATTACTTATTAAAATTGCCTGCAAATAGCACTTGGGCTTCATGCAACATCCTGTATGAACAATTCATCCTTCTCGTTATCTCAAAGCTGACAATTCCCACCAGGGCCAGGGAGGGTGGGTGGAAAAATGCCTTGAGAAGAAACAGAAATGGCCATACCTTATTGCAAGGCTGGATAAACCACACTGGGGAGACTGGAGAGGGCAGGAGATAAGTGGGGACTTCTCCCCTTCAGAGACAAAACCATGAAAGGGAAGAAAACAAGAAGAAATTAAGCCAGCCACCCTGATGAGCATCCTCCCTCACTCAGTGGTACTGGGGTCCTGGGCTGGTGTTCGGAAGGGTCCCCTGTGACCTGACCTCCTTTTGCCTAGATCTTATCTAGAAAATCTCTCTCAGGTTACATGGCTTGTTCATGCTGGGCTTTTGATGGCAGACGACAAAGCTGCATCTTTCCTCTGCACCTCCCAACATGGCCATGCAGGAGAGGCCTGGACGGGGTCACTGGCCCTTGGACTTTGAAACTCCGCTACATCCCTTCTGTCGGGAAGAGATACAGCATTTCGGTGACCCAAGGACACAGGGAGGGGGAAGGTTTGGAGAGTCAAAATGCTGTCTGGACCTGGATGCCTGTGCCTCCAAATGGGCTGCAAATGGCTGGGGATGTTGTACTGAGGATGCTCTGGGAATGGCTCTTCTCACCCTTGTGTTCTCCAGGGCTTCATCCCCAGCAGCGCAAGTCATAGGGATGCAGCTCCCTGGCCTTAGTCTCACAGACCTCTTGGCTCAATGGAGCTGAAAAGTTCGGCTTGGCCCCAACAAGTGTGGGATGTTGCCATCAGGGGAGCTGCACTTGTGTCTAACACCATTTCTACCCTGAACATCACTCATGGGGGACACAGAAGTAGCTCCCCTGGCTCCATCCTGCCAGTCCTTCCCAGCCCTGGCCAGCCAGGCTGCATCTAGCCCCTCCAACAGCTTCCAGCCTATGCCATCCCTGACCAAAGTAACCTTTGCTCCAGCGTGTGCCCTCCATCCCCAACCAGGGTACCACAGCCCTGCTCAGAGGACACGCTGCCCTGCCCATGTGGGCTTAATCACAGAGCATCTGCTTCCCATTGCAGCTGCCCAGGGCAGGTTTCCCCTCACAGCCTCCTGCGAGGGTGCTAATTTTATATATGCAGGCTGCCTTCAGCGCGGCCATTGGGAGAGCTGTGGGCTGGGCAGCACTGGGGGGATGGGGGGCTCTGCCTCAGGCAGGGGGAGTGGGGCAGAGGGAGAGAGGCTCCTCTTCCCACTGGGGCTAAGGCGAAGCTGGAAGCAAGTCTCAGAGACACTTGGCCCAGCCCAGCAGCATGGAAGGGTGCCAGGGACTATTTTCAGAAACGCCGCTCGTGGTAACATCCCGAGCCGGGGGTAACACTAGCCCAGTAATGCTGGCATAGGCTGACCCATCTGAAAGGCAGAGGGGTTTGCAGGACGACTCCTCGCTGTTTGCTCATGGGCAGCCCCACACCAGGCAGGCATCTTAACTAGCAGTTCCTGGCCACAGCTTGAAGAAATGGCAAATGCTGCTGGTGCCAAATGATGGAAAACTCCTCCAGACATTTTTGGAGAAGCCTCTGGAAAGCAACCTCTTCAAGGGAGCTAAATTTTGGCTTTCTAAATTGAGGGTCCCCAAATTACTTTTGGAAGCATTAGCCATTATTATTTTCCCTCCTACTATCTAATCACAGTATTTTCTCCAACACTCGGTGATAACAGGCATCCAAATGCTTCATGCTCCCCCAGGGAGGCTGCGCACCATCACCCTCCCCAGCCTGCACACTGTGGTCATCACCACTTCTGTGGCAAGTGCTGCCGTCACTCTCCACCCGTGGGCAAGCGCAGGAGATGCCAAGCAGGATAAGCCCCTGCAGTGCCTTAGCAAGGGCAGGGGAGCTCTGCAAACCTAGGCACTTTGGTGGGCAGAAGCTCAGTGCTGAGCCATGCTGAGGATACATGGACCTGATCAAGTCTCTGCCCACAGGAGGAGCAGTGAGAGGGAGGTAGCTGTGATGGGGGGGAAGGATAACCTTCTCCCCATGGCTGGGGGCTGCTGACAGCAGCATGTCACCCTCTGAGAGCACTTTCAGGCTGCGCAAGGGAAACTTCAGAGTACTTTGATCTGCGCTGGAGCTCCTTGATGTAAAGCAGGGACTGTGTGAAGGCAGCTGCAGGATAAGCCCTTTGTCTGTTTCTTCTCCCAGATGAAGAAGACTGGACTGGCTGCCCCAGTGGCACTGAGCAATGAGGCAGCACTGGCCTCACTAACGAGGACTGAGGGGGCACCCAAAATGCACGTGCGTAAACAGGCAGGGCTGGGCTGCATGGGAATCAAATGGTCCCATCCTCCTCTGCCCTCCCTCGCAGAGCCACCAAGGTCCACGGCAGACCTTATAGAGTGGGGCTTGGTCCTCCACCGAGAGGCAGCTAAACCCTGGGTAAAAACACACCCAGCAAGTGTGCGTGCAGAACTCAGTCTGCAAACCCTTCAGTCAGCTTCAGACACCGCAGACCACCCCTGGAGAAAGACGTTGTACCAAACCAGAGCCCTGTGTGTGGGGCAGGTGAGCCAGGCTGCTGGCTAGGGTGGGACTGAGCACTGCAAGTGAGAGAATCTTTGCGCGGTGCCTCTGACTGGTGTGGTGCATATGGTCCCTATTTCTCTGCTGCTGGATCACTTTCAGAATAGTTTTCTGCAATTACATTAAGCTTCCCCGGTGCAGATTGGGAGTGAGACTTGTGTTTTGGGAGATAAACTGCAGACCGTTTGGCATCAAGGGAAGCTGTTAATTTGCCAGCAGCAGAGAAAGAAGGAAAATGAAAATGAAGCGATATAATTCATTCCCATTGCAGCTTTGTTTTGAAAGAAAATTAGGGCTGTGGGCTGGAGAGACACAACTAGAGCTGGTTATTAATGGCTCAGCACTGAGGCCAGGCCAGCAGAGAGAAACCTGCCACCAGCAGAGACCTGAGCCACAGGTCTGGAGAGCCAGTAGGTCTCAGGTCTCCTGATGGGGTTGCTGGTGAGGGTGCCCTGGGATGGAGCTGGTCTTAGTGACCCTTGTCACTTAGTGACCCTTGACTTGTCTGCTGAGCAAGCCTGCTCCCCACCGATGGGCTTGGAGTGCTGTTATGGCTGCAGCTACAGTATGATACTCCCCACTGTGCATGGAACAATGCATTTGGAGATGAAGTGACATGACTGAAGACACAGAGTCAGTACTGGAGCTGGGATGTGAAATCCACAGCTGCTTGGCTGCTCCCTGTGCTGCCAACCTGCCCTTGCTCGGTACCATAAGGTGGTTTTGCAAGTTCCCTCCTGTCAGGGGATCCTGCTGCAGTGGGGAAAAAGCTCTGGGTGCCCAGGAGCCCAGGCTCAGGGCTCAGTGTGTGGGGCTTGCTCTGGGAACCACTTTTAGCATGCACCCACCACGCTGGGCTGGCTGGCCAGGAGGATGGTCACAAGGAGGATGCTTGGAGGGTGACAAGGGGAGGGCTGGGAGTGCCCCAGGCATGGCCATGTGCAGGTGGCTCCTTGAAACATGTGTGCACCGTGGCCCTTCTCTGCTCTTCTGCTCGCTGATGATATCCTGCGGCCATGAGCTGGAGCATGCTGGGAAAAGCTGCATCTGCATCTGCCTGGCCTGTGCTTGTGGCCTCCCCCGCTCTCCCTCCCACCTTCCTTTATTTATGGGACAGCTATTTCCTTTCAGAGAGAAGTAGCCAGTATTCTGAAATGGCAAAAAGGGTTGAATGGAAACAAGGTGTTTACTTAAATCACAGAAGATTTGGACTTTCTGATGGGTGACAATGTGTGATGGCCCAGCCTTCCCTTCCTCCCCTGCGGCCAGAGAGGACCACAGTCCCTGTCCCTCAGGCATGTGCCAGACGCTGTTTTGACTCCTGGGACACTCTGAAAACCATCTGAGGGAAAAGAGTTGCCATCTACCACAGTGTCTGTGTTTAAAAACTGGCCTTCAGGACCTCACCTGAGTCACGAGTACTAATAACTATTAATTATTCCAGCAAATGGAGGCCCCACATCGCTGCCCTCCAGCCCAGTACAAGTGATGACAGAAGGCTATTGCTGTGAAGTGAGATTCTTTTGGGGGAAAATTTGGTTGGTATAGATCATAGACAGCTGTTGCCATAACCAGGGCAGTAAACTTTCCTACCCCAGTACTTCTTTTGATCTAGAATAACTTCTGTGCTCTGGCTGTGTCTTTCTGAAGTCTGAGCAAAGGTTATTTTTTATGGGGGAGGAAAACTTCCTAGCCCAGCTCAAGCTGTGGCAGCACAGCTTGAAAGGGGCATCTGGCTGATGGATGCCCCATGGACAGAGAACATGGGGTGGGCAAGGTGCCTGTGGGCTGATGACTGACTGGGGGTTGCAGCAGGATGAGGTGCCAAGCATCAGTTATGCAGCAGCCTCACATGGGGCCCATAGTGGAGGATGCGCTGGCTGTCACAGTGGGGAGGTTTGGGGGACCAGTTCCCTGCAGGGTGCAGAAGCCCAATGGCTTTGAAGCCAATTGGGCAGGCAGGATATGGGGAACACTTCCGAGCCCTGGCTGGGCACCTCTGCACTGGCTGGAAGCTCCTGCACCTCCAGGTTTGCCCTATAGCCACCTCAAATGGAAGCAGATACCTTCATTTTTAGAGGAAGGGCTCCATTCTGCTTCCTGCCCCTCTGATCAGTGTGTTGCCAGCGGGGCGGGCACAGCTCCCATGCCACCTCTTTGCCCCTCGGTCCCACTGCCTGCACTGACATCCTTTCCTGACACACATTGGTTTCCTGCGTGCGGCTCTCACACCACTTCCTACCCCGCTTCAGTTTCCACCGAGCACTGCATGCCACAGTGCGGAGGAGGGGGGGAAGTAATAAAAAAAAAAAAACTTAAAAAAAGTGCCTTTTCTTTCTGCCCCCACCATGGACTGAAGCAAGGCACAGACTGGTCAGGCAGCACCTGACCCTGCAGCTGGTTCTCCAAGAGCATCCCTGGCACCGGCTCACCCATCACATCCGGCCAGGCAAGGAGGGGTCACGTCCCTGGCCGTGGTCACCTATGGTTTGACACCAAAACTCTTTTGTTCCCTGGTTAACAGCCTGATTTCTGAGGTTGGTGACGAGGGCTGGTGCTCTTCATGCCTGCACATCCCTGAGCTGCTGGGGCTTGGTGCTGCCTCCCCCAACTTGGTTTTAGGATGGCAGGGGGCTGCCCTGGCCACAGCAGTGGGATCGTTCCCCCCCCTCACCCTTTGCTGGGCCACTCTCCAAACCCACTTTCTGTCTCACTGGGAAAGCGGGAAAAGCGATCAATGGCTCCAGCCCTTGTCTTTAGAAAGCGGATTAGGGCCAGTGAATAGGACCTGTCTCTCTAATGAAGTGCTATTACCAACAGGCTAATTGAGTAATGACATAATGCAGGCCCTTGAAGCTCTTTATACCGGGCCATGACTCTGTGCCGCGACACGCCGCCACTTCCTCGCCTCGCCCCGCTCTGCCTCCAGCACATCGCCGGCAAAGGAGGCTTAATGTGCAGCACCGTCCTCCCTGGAGCAGCCACAGACTAAGTGTCGCCAGCATAACCCTGCGTGGAAAATGCGGAGGTGGAGGGGAACCCGGATTAATTAGCTCGGGAGACGCCAATCTCCTCCATGTGAAACGTGAGCCTTTTTATTGAGAAAAGTAAAACAGGCCTCGCATTGCTTTCGGGGAGCCCAGTAAAACAGAAGGTGATCCATAAATATGTATGTTATGCTGGATTTAAAATACTTTCTGATGATTTTCTAGGCAGATCTCCAATAAGTTACAGCACAGCATTGCTATTGTAAAGCCGTCAGCACAGGCTGGTAACTCCTGCACTTATTATTGTGGGGAGGACCCAGGTCACTGCTGTGCGTGCACTTGAGTCCCTTTTGCCAAAGCGTTCATCCTCAGGTGAAGAAATTAAATATTACAGCTTTATGGGTTTCATTTTTAACCCACTGCCATTAATACCATTCTGTGATTCTTGTGGAGCAGGTTGTGGAGTGCTTTTTCCTCCAGCAAGGGTGTCTCTGCAGAGGGAGTCAGTGGCTGCTCTGGGCTGTTTGCTCAGCATCACCCATCTATCTGCCTGCACCCACCCAGGGACAGGTATCTTGTCCCTTCCCACATGACCCTGAGCTCACTGAGGGGCAGCACCAGTGGCCCCCAAAGCTTTCCCCATTGTCAGGATTGCCTGATAGAGAGAGGGGAGAAACAATCATTTAACCCGCAACAACATCAGGCTTGTCTGTCCCTCCGCAGTCTCTCAAGCCCCTGTGAGTGCAGCTGGGTGCTGCCTGTCCTCCCACCAGAGGCAACATTTGCACAGGGGACATAAATAGTTGGAGGGTAGGCCAGTCCCAGGAAGGTGTTTCTCAACACTGTGGGGTAAGCGGAACTGCCCTGCGTGCTCAGGGCGAGTAGTACATACTCACTTCAACCAGGAGAAAGTCAGCCTCTGCCAGGAGGATTTACAGCATGATTTTCAAGCCAGTGAGGTGCACGGTCCCACTGTTTTGGCAGGTGGATGATCCTTTGCCGGGGTACAGTGCAGCCCTGGGGTGGGCATCGCCCCTCGCCCCGCTGGCACAGGTACTGGCAGGGAGGGACTCGCAGGCAGCGTGGCTGGGGAGAGGCGATGCCCTCGGAAAGGTGAGTGCAGCCAGCGACAAACCACAGTGATGCTGCAATCCAGAGCAACTGCACCGCAGGCAGAAATCATCTTTATTTCAGTCCTCCAACCTTGAGTCCCTTCCCTAGATCTCTCTGGCTCCCTTTCTCCACATTTTCTCTACTCTTTGTCTTCCTGGGAAGACTCACACCTCCCCAGCCCCACGCTATCAGTTCATCATCCGATTAAAGATTAATTTGAGATTATTGCTTGTGTCAATAGCCCAGAGCCAGAAAAACAATAGCTACACCTGCAGCTTGTTTGTGAACCCCGCTCCTTATGGTGAGCTGTTAATGGACAGAGGCTTTCACCAGGACTGCCTGTTGACAGGGGCTCACTGAGCCCTGCACCGGCACCTGCTGCCCTTCTTGTCCAGGCAAAAATAAACGCACACATCTTCCGAGGCCTCCTGCAGTCCCAGGTATCTTGTGTTGTTTCTGCTGATCACCCCACAAGCCATGCCAGCTTCTGCTGCAAAGCTCTGGTCATTCCCTTCCCCAAATCAGAAACAGCCGTCCAGCAATTGACTTTAATAATGGGCCTTTCCCTGGATCCCGACTGGTTTCTGTTTGTTTATTCAGCTTTTTCTAGGTAAGGTAAGAGCCAAAAGAAGAATTAGGCTGCTACACTTTGTAGGGGCTGGGCTTTGGCTGCCTTCTCCTGGGGCTGCACGCTTGGATGCTGGAAACTCTCCTCTGGAGGCTGTGGGGGATCTGGGACATCACGAAGAGAATGTTTCTATCTGACAGTTTTGCAGCAACAGGAGAAGAAACTGGAAATTTTTTTCCTTCCTACTGCTCTGGGGGGGGTGGGGGGGAAGGCATTTTAGGAGACATTGGCAGGGCTGTCTCCCACCACTGCCATCTCCCCACCTCGAGGTGAGCTCTTCAGGGAGCCCACCGCTCAGCCGAGCATGAGATGGTCTCACCATGTTCCTTGTATTAAAACACTTTCCAGCCCTTCTTCTTTTTCCCTCTTTCCTCTTTCCAATGCCCAGATGCCTTATGGGGAGTTTGTCAAGGACTTTGGGTGCAGAGTGGGCCCTAGAGCTGCTCTTTACCCTCACTGTACCAGGGCCAGGTGTGCCTTGTGCCCACCCCTGAGAGAGATGGAGACAGAAAGGGGTGAAAAAGCCCATTTTGAGAACTGCATTCCCCAAATCACCAAGCAGATGAAGCTTAGACTTTGCAAAGGTGTCTGCAATCCACTTGCTTTTCTTCTCATCCCCAGTGGGATGCTCTGGAGACCTGCAGAGACAGGACAATTTCAAACAGCGGCATAGAAGCCTTAAAGTCTTTTTTAACCTGGTATCTCCCCATGGGCCTGCCTCAGCTCTCTGCCCCAGGGTGGGGCGTCCCATGGCAGGGTGAGTTTCCAAACACCCCTAATTCTGCATCAGGTCAGGGAGGGTGGAAAAAAACTAGTCCTCTCTGGGAAGAAAAGGCACTTTGTGGTTTCCCTGAAGCCTTTGAAAGAGCTCCAGGAGCCGAGGGGACGTACGTGCTTGTTTAAAGGTCCTGCAGAGGTCCATGGAAATTAAACGACGGAGTTCAAACACTTGATGCGGTGGCCATGCTGCTGCCCGGGGAGCGCGGCAGCCCGGAGCCGGCACAGCCTGCACCCCGGCACCACGGCCCAAGCCAGCAGGGCCCCCCGCTACCTGCCGGGCACTTGATTGAATCCCGGCTTTTACGAGCGCTGACACCGTAATCTGTTACAGATGGTCACACAAGGTGGTCACCAAATGGTTCCTCCTGTTAATCGCTGGTTGCCCGCACCTCCGCTGCCCCCACCACTGAAACTGCAGCCTGTGCTACCTGGATGAAACAGCAGCTTTATGGTGTGTTTAGTTCCTGTGGCATTAAAACAGAGAGAGGAAAAAAACAGGGATAAAACCTGATGAGGTTTTGCTATGAGCTCTCTGGCTTCACCATGCAGTACTCCAGGCCACAGCACTGCTGCCAGCTGCCCTTCCTGCAGGGGATGCTGCTCTGGGAGGTTTTCTTCCAAAAATGAAATGAAAAATCAATTCCCAGCTCCTAGGTGCAATTCTCCATCACCAAGCCCCAAAGGTCTATTGGAGCAGAGAAAGGACAGAAAGGATTCCCCACATCTGCACCAGGTTTGAGCTGGACATAAGGGTGTCCTTGTTGTGGGCCCCAGCCCTCAGTTCACCCTGACAGCCCTCAGGGTAGAAATACGAAATATTTTTGCAGTAGGAAAATGAGCAGCCAGTCAGAAGAAGAGGGATCTGGGCCACATCCATCAACCTGCGACAGGGCAGCAGCTGGTCCCAACCTGGGCATAACCTGGGGAGGTCAGAGGCACTGCCTCAAGCTGCAGAACAGCATCTGAGCTGCTGTTGGTCCCCAGGGTGAAGGGTGCTCCTGTCTGAGCAGTCCCTGAGGCATGGGGTACTTGGGCAGGGCAGTAACAGATGCAGTAGCAGCCCAAGTGCCAGTGGGCTGTGCTTTTGTGATTCAGAACAGGCAGCATTTCTTTTTTCCAGTGTTTTAAGGCTGCATTTGTATTTGAATGCCAGCGGGATTTGTCAGTGGGATCATAGGCAGTCCTCCCTCCACCCATTTTATACCTTCTCTGTAAAAGCCTTGCATCCCAGCCAGGCTCTGGACAAAGCCAGGAACACAACTGAGAGCAAGACTGATTGCACAGGAGGAGGTTTCTCACAGCTCTCGTTGCCTGTCTAACCAATATTAGTCGAAGCCCATTGAGTGGGAGCTGGCAAGGCTCCGGGGTGGGTGCCAGTGCAGGGATGAAGCTACAGCCTGAATGATGCCGGAAAAGGTCCCCATCCCAATCGGTGACAGCCGTGACACGTGTGGGTGGGGGTAAGGCACAGCCCGTGCAGTGCAGCTGGATGCACACATCAGGACCTTAAGGCTGAGCCTTAACTGGGGGCTCTTGCTTGTCAGAGCCGCAAAGCCAGCACTGACCAGGGCTGGTGGGACAGCCTGCACCGGTTCTCCAGCAAGAAGGGCTTGGCGGGCTTCTGTTCCCTGCTTAGCCAGCTCCTGTAGGTGGTCCGTTCTCAAAAATCGGTCTTTTTTTAACTATTTAGCTGCTTTTGCAGCTCCAGGATTTTATGGATGGAAAGCTGAAAGTAATTAGTGCCCCTCCCCCGCTTCCTGTTGGGAAAAGGAAGAAAAAAGCACACACAAGAGCAAACCCAAAACTTCCTGCCCTGCTTAATAATCAAGTAATGAGTCCAACTCGGCTGGGGAAGTCAGTTTATACTGAGCGAGGTCTTAATTAAAGAAGGGCTGAGCAGCAGCTCTGCTCCCTTTTACAGCCACAACACATCTTCCTGCTCTGTAACAGTCCTCTGGGAGAGGCTCAGGGAGCCGGATGCCAGTGGGCTGGAGGGGTGGATGAGGGCTGAGTTGCACATTTTTGTTCCCTGGTTAAAAGCAATGTCCTGGAGATGGCACCGAGGAAACACGGGTGTAGAAGGACAAAATTCAAGTCCCCGAGAGAAGAGGCGGTACTGTTGGCTACACTGTCCCTGCAAGACCCCAGATTCAGAGAGGGCTGAGAAGGTGCAAGGCAGGTAGTTTGAGGCATGGGGATAGCTTCATTACAGAAAGCCTAGAGGCAGGTACCTGGGGTATCCCAGAGCACCTGCCCCTCATTCCCCTCTTGGCTGTGGCCATGAAGGGGACAGCTCACCTGCACTTGCTGAAGGGCTCTGCGGTGACAACAGGATGTGCCACCTCTCTGTCCCAACACCCACATCAGGTCACCCACCCAGAGACTCAGCTCACTGAGTGAGGTGTCTGGTGCTTTAGCCATCCCCAGGGAGGCTCAGGAACCTGCTGAGATCTGGAGGCAGCCTCACCACCTCAAGTGGAGCAGTCCCCCATGCTGCAGCATGGACCTGCTCCTCAGAGTGCTGAGGGGACACAGCCAGTCTACGGATGCTCCGGTAGCACCATGGGGAAGCCAGCACCCACCCAGGCAGCCTGGGATGGACAGGGCAAGCCCATACACTTTCCCACGTAGAGCCAGGGAGATGCACTGCCCCCCCATCAGCCTGATCTGTGTCTGACCCCTCCCCCAAGCCTGCATCACTGCCCAGCTGCCCCTTACCCAGTCCTCTGTCAGGAACTGACTCAAGGCTGCCTTTTCCTCCCCTGAGAGGCACCTGCTCTGCAGATCCCCTCCTGGGAATGCCACTTGCCCTTCACCTGCAGCTAGAGTCCAGGATCACAGGGTAGGAGGAGGAGAATCCAGGACCCCCAGCCAGGCCAGCACTCCAGTCCCCACAGCACTCCCCACCCACACCCATTGCTGCACATTCACCCTAAGCACCCACAAAACCCTATTATAAATTAACCATTTTATTGAATATCAATAAACTGTATATAATTATATAAAAAGTTTCATCAGTACAAAATTGTGGCACAAAAATATAAATACCAGTGTACCTTTGAAATGTAAACATCCTCTTTGTAATGATTCCATGAAAACAATGTCCAAAGAAAGATGCATTCAGGAGGCACCTGTCAATACCCATAAATAGGGCTTTTGGCACACACCTGTCAATGGGCAGCCTTGGGACAGGCCACCATTGTATCGGCTGACAAGTGCCTGCTATTAGTCACAGTTCTCTTGAAAAGCAGTTGTTAAGAGTCATATTAACAGGTGCTTGAGTGCATAGCTGCTCTGTAAACAGGGTTGGTGTTTGAAATGGCTACCCATGCCTTTTATGGACACTGTTAATCTCGCAGGCATTGCAAATTGTCATTGTGCTGGGGAGAAGCAGCTGCTTCACAACTACTAGGATACTGTATTATTGCATAGTTACACCTTCTACAGGCGGAGTATATACACTCGGGGGGTGTGTGTGGGGGTAACATTGTCCTTCATTAAAAAAATATTGGTTCTTAAAAGTTACCAAGTGGTTACAGTAAAAAAAAACAAAAAAAGCCCACAAAAACCTGCCAATTGCCCCCCCCGCTACATGGTGGCAATGTTTGATAGTGGCAGTGGGGCCAGGGTGCATGGCCAGCCCTGCAAGGCACCTGCTGTGGGGCTGCGGCAGCAGCGGGTCAGGCTCAGGGCTGTGCCTCCCGAGTTTCACACACACCCATGCTTCGCACCAGAGTCCAATCCTGCACCCTCAGATGCCAGGACAGAAGTATCAGGCCTTTGCATTGCACAGGAGGCACCGAGCGAGGAGTGTGAGGGTCTCAAGGGGTAGAGTAGCTGCATCCGGCCCGGTGCACACTGTGATGGTGATGGAGGAAACTAACTCCTATAGAAACTAGTTATAATATAGGGATTTGCATGGTGAGAGGCCTGGGGGAGCAGAGTCCTCAGCGCGAGCCAGAGCAGCCCGTCTCCTCATGCTTGTGGAGCAGCGACATACGGGAGAAAGTCCGGGAGCAGGTTTTGCATTGGTACTTCTTTACATCTGAATGGGTCTGCAGGTGGGCTCGGAGATTAGAGCGGTCAGCAAAGGCCCGGTTGCAGTGTGTACAGGAAAAGGGCTTTTCACCTATAGGACAAAGAGAAACGCTCCCAATTAACCAGTGCATCAACACATGGGGAATATCAAAGAAGGAGCCATTCATTAGCCAAAGTTTGTGAAGAGCACAGTGAAAAGAAGTGCTGGCTGTTATTGTTTGGAGGGAAAGCCAGGCGAGGTATGTACATCGGGCTTGGGAATTTCCTACTCCCAGAAAAACATCTCCTATGAACCATGGAAAATTAATGCTGGAAACATCTGCAAGCAGCAAGGCAGTGGCACATACGAAGGAAGACACGATATTCATCTCCTGCCTGGAGCCAGGCGAGTCGTTTGCAGAGAGGCAGGAAAGCCAAGCACTATGTGTTAATTATATCATAGCAGGCAGCGGCGGAGAGGCGCCAGCCCAGGGTGAGTATAGCTATTTCCTCTGCCGAACCCCGCGCTCCCCCTTCTCTGGCCCAGCTTGCATTGAAAAGCCTGGCCAGGGCAAATTCCTCCCAGAAAGCCTCTTTTGGAGGAAACAAATGCGTATGCTCAAATTGGAAAGCACAATTAAGTCTTCCCAGCTTCCTTCAGCCATCATCTTTAGTATGTTAAGAGGGTGTGAAATCAGTGCCAAGTAACAATTACACTATTCCCGCAGCCCCACAAAGGATGCTCAGGAGATGCATTGTAGGGCAGCCGTGGTGGTGGGGTGGGCTGCAGCTGCGGCACCCGGATCTGCACCAACAGGTGCCGGGGGTGGCCGGCCCCGTGCCCCCAGCACCTGCCCGCAGGCCTCGCAGTGACTTACTGACTGGTTATCTCAGCAATGGATGTACTTTGAGCTGAGCTCATCACTGCTGAGTGGGGCAACAGGGTGGAGGCCATGGTGGTGGGCAGGCAGGTCTGGGGTGCTACCCTGGCTGGAAGCCCTTGGCTTGGACAAGGAGGGATGCTTTGGGCATGGCAGTGCACTGAGAGTACTCCAGAAGTCTCACAGCCCCAATTTATAAAGCTGATCTGGAGTGTTTGCCATCACACTGTGGCCCATGGGCTGGCCCACAGGGCAGGCACAGCACTAACAGCAGTGGCACAGATTTACGAGCCAAGCCTTGACCCCACGCTCAGTTCCAGCCCACGGGATATTTAAAGGACATTTTAGAGAGATGTGCCAAGGGGGTTTGGGAAGCTCTTATCTTCCCAGATAACATTCGGCCCACTGATTTGCTGGGGGCCATGGAGCTGGGAAGCAGGAGGTGATAAGGGAGAGAGAGAGGAGGGAGAGAGCCAGCTTTACCCGTGTGCGTCCGGATGTGGCCCTGCAGCAACCAGGGCCTGGAGAAGGCCTTGCCACACATCTTGCAGACGCAGGGCAGCGTGTGGCTCCGGATGTGCATCTTGAGAGCCCCCAGGCTCACATACTCCTTCTCGCAGTACTTGCAGCTGAAGGATTTCCTGGCCTGGGCATCGCAGTGCAATTGCTTGTGCTTGGAGAGCCCAGCAAAGGTGGAGTAAGCCTTGGCACACTGGGCACAGCGGAAGCGCTCGGCAGTGGCGGGGGCTGAGGCTGGGCTTGGGGGCCCCGAGCTCTTGCCTTCATCTTCCTCACTGGAGAGCGCTGTCAGGTCCAGGGCAGGGGCCGTGCCACCCGCCGCCTCGCTGCCCGGGCCGCCCGGGAAGAGGCTGGAGAGCAGCCCCGCGTCCCACACCAGCGGCGGGTAGTAGGCGCCGGGGCCGAGCACCTCGGGCGGGGGTATGACGGGCAGCGGACAGGTCTCGTACAGCAGCGGGGCGGCCAGCACTGCGGGAGGCAGCAGCGCTCAGCGGGGGCCCAAAGCTCCCCGTCGAAACGGGGGCGAGGGCCCCCGACCCACCCCCTCAGGGCTTCGCATCCAGGGAAGTACCCAACCCACCCCCGGGAGGGTCCGCACCACCCCCAGGGTAACAGAACCTGACCCCCCGCATCCCGTAGGAGCCCCGCGCCCCACTCCTGAGCCGGCAGTGCTAAGGGACCCCAGCCCATCCTACGAAGGCTCAAAGCCTCAGCACACCCCGGGGGAAAGGAGACCCGATCCCACCCTAGGGGGGTTTGGCATCCCTGCCCACCCTGCTGGGAGTGGAGAGGTGACGGGGACCCCGTGCACCTGCCCACCTCCGTCATGGGGAGCTCCCCGCACACCCGTGCCCACCCCATAGGGGAGCGCCCATCGCCTCCACCCACCCTGAAGCACCAGAAAGAGGCTTCCCATCCAAGAACATGGGGGGATGCCGCACCTCATTCCCCCACCCCCCCACGAGAAGCACAAAATATTTAAAAAAAAACCCCAAAACCCACAAAAAACCCACCCTCATACCCTTCTACAAAGTGAGTCAGTCAGCCAGCCAGCCTCTCTCATGTGGAGACTTAATGAGGTCCCAAACCCATACCTGAACCCCCGCACCACCCCACAGAGCACCCCCCGTGCATGGACCGTCCCGCCGCGCCCCGTCCACGCACCGGCCTGGCTCTCCAGCTCGCTGTAGTTTGGCTTCTTGCTGGCCGAGAAGTGCTTCTTCACCAGGAAAGAGCGCGGCATCTTGCAGCCCCGGTGCCGCCGCCCGCTGCGGAGCCGCTGCGCCGCCGCCCCCGTTAATATGGGCCCGGGGCCGGGCGAGGGGCGGTGCGGGGGCGGTGCGGGCGGTGCGGAGCCGCCCCTGGGCCCCGGAGCCAATGGGCCGGGCGGGGCGGGCACCCGGCAGGTGTCGGCCCCGGTGTCGCTGGGGGCCGAGCCGAGCAGAGCCGTGGGGTTTGCCCGGGGCTCCGCTCCCGCGGGACGGCCACGCTGCCTGCCCGGATGCCTCTCCTTGCTGCTGCTGCTCAACGAGCTATTTCTGGCTCCTTTCTGGAGCGTTTCCCCGTGCCGCACTCCTCTCGGGGACCAGCCGATGCTCCGGAGGGAGGCAGGGCACGGAGCCATGTGACAGCCCCACGGCTTCAGTGCCTGACCCGGGGGGCCCCTGCAGCAGCGGGGCTGGTGAAAGGCGTTGTGCCGGCAGGATGACCGCGGAGCCACCCACGCGTGGCTGTCCTCACCCCCGCCCCACCTCTGGAGACTGCGGTGCAGGTTAAGACAAGGCTCTGCCGTGCCCCGCTGCTCTGAAGCATGGCTGGGACTCAGCCCGGAGCACGCTTTGTCGCAGGTTATTCATTCTCTGAGGAGATGACTCGCGGAGCAGTGGGATGGATCCAGTGCAGCCCCTGCTGACTCCCTCCCCCAGGGAAGGGTCAGGAGCACCTGTCTGGACATGCTTCTCCCTTCTGCTGGGCAGGTTTCAGGCTGTGCAGCCTCGCCTAGCAAGGTGCCTTCTGTTTTTCTTCCACTTTCCCCTGATTCCTTCCCTGCGGGCATGGCAGCGTGGGTCAAGCAGCCCCAGTGAGGTACATTCTTCCTTTGCCTTTCTATTCCTCAGCACACATTGCCACGGAAAGGCGTCCAAGCCAGTGGATGCCTGGGAAGCAGTGAGCTAGAGCCAGAGCTGTCCCCCTGTCCTGACGGTTAGAAAGCCCATCCTGGGTTTTCAGCTCGCCCCATCCCTCCAGCTCATATGGGGATTTCCCCACTGGAAGAGCTCAGGGCACGAGTCCAGGCACCTGCTCTGGGAACTGTGCTCAGACCAAGACAGCTGCCGGCAACAGGAGGAGGAGGAACAGGACCTGCTGGGAATGCCTCCTCACTCACAGCCAGTGTCCAGCTCTGCCACTCAAAAACGGGCCTTGGTGCTGGGACCTTGTGACTCACCCGTCACACACCGCCAGCCCCCGCTGACCACATGTTACTGTTTAGCCACAACCCACATGAAATGCAGAAGTGGGAAGCAAAGCTTTCCACTGGCACAGCTGCATTGCAGGGGGCTAAGCTCACTGTCAGTCTTTCCTCAGGGCAGGAACAGCTTGGAAAGCTCATCCTTGGAAAGCCACTTGCATCTGCAAACTCTTCTCCTGCAGCCACATGCTCTGGAGCTGCAGAACTGCGCATGGCTTTCAGCAGGTGTTTATCCACACAACTCATCACTGGATCAGCCTGAAGTTCGGGGGAAAATGTGCCCCTGAAGGCCTTGGGGGATGTAAATCTCAGAGGCCAAGTCCACCCCCTTTCTTATGGGTGTGCAGAGGTGCAGCATCCCATAGTGCAGGGGGCAGCAGCCTAGGTACTGCTGCAGGTGCCTCCCCCTGTGTCTCACTGGTGCCCCCCACGCTCCTCCACCTGACACGGATGTGGTTGCACTGGGGACACTTGTACAAGGAACCTAACTAAGGTGGTTTTCTTTCAAGAAGCAAAGCCCTGCTCTTCTGTTCTTCCTGAAATGTTAATAATCAGATCTGTTCCAATCACTGTGCGTGGAAAAATCTTGCATGTGCTACAGGAAAAATAGAGAGATCAAGAGGAGAGAGTGACCTGACCTGCCAGTGCGAGCCAGTAAGCTGTGGGACAGAGAGTAGGACACCAGAGGGGAGGGGAAAGTTCTGCAATGATTCATGGGCTGGAAATGGCAGTGGTTTCCCAGACGTCCCACCCTGCACCAGAGCACCAAGCTCTGGCAGCTGCTGATCCCCAGGGTGCTTGGAGCAGCCCTGCCACCACCCCGTGGCACCACTCCAGTCCCACACCCACACGGACTCACCCAGGGAGCATACAGGCACACACCACCGACAGAGCATCAAGTCTACTGCAAATTCTTTTTTACCTTCTGTGGCCCCACAGCTACATGAAGCATCTCAAATATCTTGATGGAGAGCAAAGCTTCTCCTGCCACCTGAGACTGTGATGAGATGAAGGGAGGTTCTGACCAGGAGGTGAGGGCGTGAGGTGTGCACTCTCACTGCGAGACCTGAGAAGCTCCCTGAAACCCACCCTAGGCTCCCGGGCCCGGGAAAGAAGGACAGGGATCTGCACAGGGCGGGGAGGTGCAAGCCCTGGTCTCTCCAAAAATGCACGACCTCCCTCTGCTGTCGGCACACGCCGTGCGGCCACCAGCCCAGTGCTGCAGCCACCACGTTGCGTTTATTCCCCCTCCGCTCAGACTGGGGAAGGGAATCTCATTGCATGGGGGTACTAAAATGCTCCCCGAAGTTCTGCTGTATTATATTTTTAAAGCCCCGTGGGTGAGCGCTAGGTAAAGACAGAGCAAATGCGAGGAGAACTGGAAGAGAGACCCCAGCCTATAGTGACAACCCTTATTTTTAGTAAGTACTGAGTATTTTCTGGAGTTTTGTGGAATGGATAAGGAAAAGGGAGTTTTCATAGTGGTTTGAAGAGTCCTCAGCTGTAGTACCTGGAGAATTATGTATTTACTGATAAAAAGGGAGTTGCTTTTGAAGAATGAAGCACAGACCAGTACAACTATGAGATGAAGCTCTGCTTTAGAGAAACAAAAACCCACCCACAAACAGGCAAATGCTTCGTTGTCATTTTTAGTATATTTTAGACAAAGAAAACTTCAGGACTGTGAGCACATACCTCATTTGCTTTTCTGTGACTTAACATAGGCTCAGTATTGCATGACAGGTTAATCCTTACATTGGACTTACCAGTAAACATCCAGTATAGCTGGCCCAAGGCCTTGAAGCAAATTTGCTGTGCATTTGTCAGTCAGATGACATGAAGACCAAGAATATACCATTAATGCTTTACTATAGATGGGATCCTTTAGATCTCATCCCCAGTGTAAGGGGACCTGGGGGATTTATTGCTGTGATTCCAGCTGAAGCAATGCCTCCTATTAATGTTGACAATGATTTACTAGACCTATTAAGGCCAATCTTTGACTGGAGACAGAGTAAATAAAAATAATAATAATAAAAAAGCTCAACTGCAAGCTCATCTCCCATTCTGTCCCTCTCCCTTTGTGCTAATGGTCCTCCTAAGGCTGTCTCCTGTGCCAGACACAGGGAATTTCACAGGTCTGAGGTGGCTCGATTACATTATCACCAACAATGGGTGCTCAGGATTTGCTGGGGCTACAAGATCAGCTGCTGACGAGGTGAGAGCAGCTCTGGTAGAGCACTTCACTCTTCTGCAGTAACACACCACTGGATTTAGAAGCACAAACTAGCTTGTTCTATAATAAGGCTTTTTTTCATCACGAGTTTCGAACAAATGAATGAGATGAATCAAGGCTATACATGAGCAGACAAACCTCTCAACAGTCATTTTAAATCAAACAAAGTATCAGTAAGACATACCACAGCATAAACATGTTTGTACTTGTTGATGAAGTCAGCAGCACAGAGACACAAAGCTCTACCTCAGCTGGAGTAAGTGGAAGTCAATGGCCAATCTTACCTCCAAGCAGCAATGTAGATGCTCATCACAGCAGAACAGTGCTGTGAATTCCCTTCTACCACGCTAGCAGGTGCCAGGACGTTGCTTCTTACTCATACACTGATGTAATCTAAGTTAAACCAGCATGCATTTTCCAGGCAGTGTTTTTTGTCTATGCTTTCTGTAAAATAATTCCCAAGTAATAAGTTTGATGTGAATGAACCCCAGGTTATGTAGGTGAGGAATGGGTCTGTACAGACAGGGAACAACCACTTGGCCCAAGGAGTTTCTGACCAGTCATTGCTGCAAGTCGGCCTTCAATTTCTCGTTTGGAGCTACAAGGACAATGCAAGCATGTAAATATCATAAACTTGACAGCAAGAGGAGTTAACATATTGACTGAAAAGACCTGCTGGACAGTCACACAGCCCCAGTCTAACAAGAAACTCAGTGTGTGCATTCGTACGGTTTAGAGGAATATTCACCTACAGGGCTGCACCTGCTGTATTCTGGCCAGCTGTAGCAGGACTTGATCTGAACTCCATCTGAACTATTTTTCATTACATGCACAATCCACTGCTTGAAAGAATATAAATAAAGGTGCAACTGATCAGTACAAAATGCTCAATGGAAACCCAAAGTGGAAGCATCTGTATTTCTCAATGGCTGTTGTGCTTCCTGCAGCATCAGGCAGCTGGCAAGGAGTGGCTTTATGAAGGTGCAGAACTGAAACAAACGGACCCCAAGGAAGGAATGCCAAGAGCTGACACAAAGGTAAGATTTTATAAATTAAATGACATTTATTTGTAACTTTTCTTCAAAAGTCAAAAACATGACAAAGTAATTGCTCAGAAGCTTCTAACCGCTCCTTATTCATTTAATCAGAATTGCATGGAAGTGCACTTAGAATAGTAGCAGAAATCCATATTCCCATCAATGGGTATCACCAAACTGCCTTCTAGCCAGAACCCAGAAATCCCCATCCAACCACTAATATGTCACCATCTCTTTGCAAATAGAGCATTAAAAGTCACCAACCCCAAACACAGTACTTTTTCCACAGTACCATGGAATTTACTCCTCCCAGGACTGCGCTTCCAGTCACCAAGCAGGTACTTCAGGATGAGTCTCTAACAGCCTATATATCATGTTGGGGAAAACATGAACCCAAGTTCAACTTAAATATGTTAGAGGTCGGTCTGGACACAAAGTTTATTCAGGAGGTTTTAGCTGGGTTGCATTTCATTGTTTTAAGGGTATGGCTATACTGCAGTCTGCAGCAAACTCAGTATCATCGAGTTTACTGGTCAAATAAATTAATTAGTACTCAATTCTGTGGTGGTGCAGATCCACTGCTCCAAATAAACATGCTTAAATTAGATTTGACATCTTAACACTACCATGATTTACAAGTTTTGGTTGGGTGTCTTAAATCATTAGACATCAGCATCTTGATTGTGCAGTTAACTAAAAAGGAATCTCTACAGTGAAGTGTAGACTCGAATACAGACTATCCATGTACTGGAACTGTCATCCTGCTGTACAGATAATAATTTACCCTTTTTTCAAACAGCCATACCTGCATACTATACATATAATATTACATGGAAAACAATCTAAGTACAGCTTCATCTACTTTAGCAACACTTAAATGAAGAACAGGAATTCAAAATACCTGTTAAGATCTGTAATCTCTAAGTGCTATGCGAGTGCTACTAATTATTGGTAAGTTTTTGCAACCAGCTTGCCTTGAGAAATGGAAAAACTAGGAATATATACAAAAATCTTAGTTTAAATAGAAAGCAGAGGTATTGAAAAGAAAAATTCTGAATTCCCCTATCAGCATAAGGCTTAAAATCACTAGAAAAAACAGTTTCAAAAATCACCAATTTAATCATAAAGCCAGCAAATATGATTAATATTTGCCAAGATATTTAAAATGCTTTTTTTTTTTTTTAACTAAGACCAACAATAAGGTTTATTTTCCAGGCTAGAAATTATGGTCAAAGTATGGAAGAACTAATAATCAAGCTTAGAACTAAAATATTTTGAACTAGTTACTTACATAGGTGCAAAGATCTGCTAAGAAAATGTGTAGTTTGAAGACTCATACTGGAGATGTTTTCCATATAGTTGAGAGGCTGTATATAGGAATTTGAACACTGGGAAACATTATGAAATCACAGGCATCATAGGTCACTTTAAATGAGAGCTGGTCTGACAGTTAGCACCTAGAGGTCTTGCTAAAGGAAAACAAAGCTACAAATACACCTCTCATATGATAATTTAAGTTATGTAAATGAGATTGGGAAGGGAAACTAATTATTAACTAGTTCAGGCCATTCCACTTGGAATGTCTTTGTTTTTACAGTCAAACGAACACAACCACAGAAGAAACCAAGTAAAAGGCATAGGTAAAGGAAGAGATTTGTCTCCTCCATGTCAACCTACAATTAAGCTTTGTGTGAAGCAAGAAAATTAGGCTGACAGGGTTGAATGGAATATAGTATGTTAACAAAAGACTAAGGGGTACAGAAATATCAAACCAGGATGTGAAACTGAGATAGGAATTAAAGTCTTCCATATTTCTGGATGCCTGAGCTCATCTTGGGATGTACAGGGAGAAGTGCAAGGATGCTGGGCATTTTTCCCCTCATGGAAGCTTTGTTTTACAGTTAGTCTTCTAGTTGGTTCATTTATCCCGTAAAGAACGCATCAAAACCTGTGCCATCATATCATCTTCATCAGCATCATAATCCTAAGAACAAAGGGTACAGAAATGCTTTTACTACGACAGCCATGCTGACCAATACAATACCAAATAAGAACAGGGAAAAAAAAAAAAAAAAAAAAATCTGTCTGACTTGCCAATAAACCAGTTTCTCTCGTGACCCCATCTGCCACGATGAGATTTCCCAGCAGCAGCTATGTAACAAAGCTGTATTCCAGGGCTGAGGAGACACATACCACAAAAGTATCATAGGAAAAGCGATGTCGTCTTTGAAGGTGCTCCATGAAGTTAGCACTCCTGTAATTTGGATCTCCCCATGGCATTGAGGCACAAATTGGGCAAACCTTCAAGAAAAATCCAAAAAAGACAATTAAGCCCCAGCAGTTAAGTGCTTTAACAACTACAGTAGGAAGGGCAGGACAGAAACAGCTCAGGAGACAGAAGTTTTTGGTCTGTGACAATCGCTATTCCGTGTGCAAAGTGATGTCAGTTTGCTGGAATATTTAATACAAAAGCCTCAGGCAACTTTGAAAAATTTTAATTCACGTCTTAAGATCTCTGAAATGGAATGGCTTATTCTTCTCCCTACATCATGAAAATCAGGATTCACTACAATCTGCTTGCTTTAGAAGACTTCAGCCATTCTTCCTCAGCAAGTTTCCTTGATCTCCTTTGCAAAGATCACTTCTCTCCAACAGAGAAAATGAACCATTTTTCTAAATAATTTAGAATTCCCAAAAACTTTCCAGAAAAAAAAAAAACAACCAAACCCAAACCCAACAACTAAAGTTCCATATTTTGCAATTCCTCTTACAGGAGAGGGACTATCAGCAGTTAAAGGTGCCTAGAATGATATGGTATTTTTTGCAAGCATTTTTCCCCATGCTTTATAATACCTGCTTGCTGAAAAGAGCAAAGGGGAAAACTAAGTATCGCATATTTTTCCAAAATTGTTTTATTAAGCTGATGTTTGTTACTGCACCTAATTATCTTGGAATGTCTGTTGGTTTCAAATACAAAAGGAGGATGTGACCTAGCTGCAACAAGGATAGAGACAAGGCACCTCCAGAGAATGTATCGAAAACCAACACCAAAATCATGTAAGAGTTCAATTCATGACCAGCATACCCACATTTGACTTTAACGGGAATATAATTATAAATATGTACTTAACTTCAAGAGTCTCTAATTCATTGTTTCAAAGGGATTTAAGACTAGACTTCATTGCAATTCTTGCACCAAGACTTTTTATTACCACTTGTTTTGCATCCATGCTGTGCAATGTTTTGCAGTGTTCAACTAGTCCCTCTTGATCAAAGTTTTTCTCGCTGCAATATGGACAAGGAAAGGTAAAGCGATTTGGGAAGTTCCTGGTTGGGGAGAGAAAAAGAAGTCAGTTATTGTAAGAAAATTAAAAGTAAAAACTTTAGGACTCAATATTCAGAAGCTGTCTTACTAGTTTTTAAGAATAAGAAGTAATCAAAGCAATATTCTTATCCTATGCAATTAAAGCAAGCTAATTTTAACAATCAATTTGTAAATTCCTAACAATAGCCTGAGGAACTCTTAATAATATCCACATTTATATATGTTCATCCATACACAAAATGTTATTTCTTCTATAAATGTTATAAATGCCATTTATCACTTTTTTTAAAATTTAAATACACAGGGTACCACCCAGTATGCTACAGTGCAGCTGAGTGTCCTGACCATACTACCTCCCAGCTTCTTGAGCATCTCCGCACTGCCAGAGCACATGAAACTGAAAAATCCTTGATTTAGGACAGTGCTACTTAGTAACAACTAAAACATCATGTGTTATCAACATTATTGCATACCTAATCCAAAACACAGGACTGTACCAGCTACTAGGAAGAAAATTAACCCTGTCCAAGCTGAACTGACACTCCAGTCAAGAGACAGAAAGATTAAATTTTTAGTTAAAAAATAGCGACTTTTACTGAGTACCTTGATCTTAAAAGTGCCTTCTGCATGGACTAAGTAGAAAGCAGAACAGCTCACTTGTGCACAGTCAGCTGCAGAATTAAGGCTTAGTTTTTAACTATGGGATATGATTAAAAAAACACAAAACACACCCAAACTAAGCAAAAAAGGTAGTCTTTTTTTTTTTTTTTTTTTTTTGTGACAAAAAAAAGTCAAGCATTTCCAGAGAAGAGCTAGATACCTGGTGTTGTGAAGTGGTTCTTTAGTTACTGCTTTTACACCTTCCATTATGTAATTCTGGTATTTTGAACAGGAAGCCGCATGGCTACGCATCTTTGAGAGATACATCTGCACAGGCAACAATTGCATAGCACGGTTGATTTAAACTCTTTGCAGTTACATCTTTACATTCAAGCAGAGGCAGCAAACGTGAAACAACACAGCTTTATACAGACAGCAGTTAGGCAGGAAAACTCAAAGACTTCAGCTGGCAATATGGAAAACTTTGAGATTATAGATTAGTTAACCTGTAACTTTGCTGCCTGCAGTATTTTACTAATACAACACTGCTCAGGACAGCTCACTTTTCTTGATATAGTATACATAAAAAAAGCCTCATATAAAGCCAGCTTACCTGGTCACTGAGAAGAGAGAGTGTACAGAAGATAATTTGGCTTTTAGTACAGCTCTTGGAATAGACTGCTAATTGTTCAATCCCATTACTGAAAATTCAAATTTACAATAAGGGAATCCATAATTCAAGGCCCTACAGTTTGCTATCAACTGGAATGAAGATACTAATCAAAAAGGGAAATTAACTGAACTGTTAACCCTCACCTTAGTGTGTCCAGTTAATCCTTTCCTTGTCATTTTGCCATCTGCTAATATATTTTCTTATACATTCAGTTAATGCTAAGACGTTCAACATAAAGGAAATGAATACCAGTATGGCACCCTTCTTGTCAACACGGAGGACACTAGCAAACAATAAATCTATGGAATATATCACCCACAAGATAACTTTGACTCGTAACTACTTCAAACAAAGCAAATAAATATCTGTTTAAGAGCCAAAGAGATCACTATCAAAAAACCACATGCACTCGTTCATTATAACACTCCTCCTACCCAGACATGCTCACAGGAGCAATTTCTGAAGTAATATTTTACTATAATTTTAAAACCAGTATCTTTCATTTGAAATTCACTTCCTGAAGAGGTAAAAAAAAAATGTATTAATTATGTCAACATCTCAGTGCTACCCATATAAAATATCTTCAGCACTTATAAGAATATTTTGACCCAATTCTACAGAAAGCTGAGGAGGAAGCACTTTATTTCCCTCTAAGCACTACAGCCAAGCAGGCACACCCCAGGCACATAATTTCCAAATACTTTCATACTTTTTTATTGCAGCCATTGCAAGTGGCTTCTGTTGTTTCAATTTGCTTTTCCAGGTCCAGAGCTCTGCTACCAGGCGACAGGGTACTGCGGCAGACACCGCAAACTGGCTTTTTTGGCTTAAGACATTCCTGCAGGCACGGCGTGCAAAAGCTAGGATGGGAGAAAAACAGTGGGTGGTGAGAACAGCCCTCCTGAAACACAGCATAAATAACCAGAGCCCTTTCATATCTTCTGCCTTAAGTGATAACAGAGTCTCAAGAAAAGATATTAATAGAACAGCAGCCCGTTGACATTTGTGCGTGAGGGAAGGAACAGGGTTCTAGCTCATCGTGCCCAGTATTATGAACTTTTGGACACTGTTCTGCTCCCTCAGTTTCCACATCCTTCACTAGCAAAACAATCGAAAGAGAAAGACTAGTTGCTTTCTTCCCCCGACCTTCCTCTTCTTTTCTCCCCTCCCTTTCCTGGAAGCCTCAGACAGTCCGTAAGTCGGTGCCGAAGAGCAGAGCTGCCTACGAAGACCCCCTTACCCTCGGGCAGCGCTGCTCGAACACACTTCCCCCCCTTACAGGATCCAGTCCCTGCCGCAGAGGCGGTGGCCTAGCCCATCCCGGCGCACCTGGGGCTGCCTGTCTCCCAAGGGAGCGAAAAGAAAGAGCCGATAACAACCGAACTGCGGCTCACAGCCCCCGGCCGAGGAAGGCGTCTGCGGGCCCAGCTCCAGCTCCCCTCCCACCGAGGGCCGAGAGGGCCCCAAAACGCCGCCGCCACCACCTCAGGCCCCCGTGTCGCGCCGCCAGCAGCCGCTCACACGTGTCCGCAGGGCACGCGCACCGGGCTCTCGTACACCTCCAGGCACACGGGACAGGTGAAGCGTGACAGCGGGTCCTGCCGTCGCTCAGGGGAGCGGGACGAGCCGCCGCCGCTAGCCACCGCCATCTTCCCGCCGCCGTGCCCCGCCCCGCCCGCCAACCGGGGAGCGGCCCGTGCGCGGGCGCAGCCCCGCCTTTGCACCGGAGACACCGCCCTCGGGGGCGTGTCCCCCCGCGGCGGGCGTGGCCCGAGATGTGGGCGTGGCCTGAAGTGATCCCGGCACGCGGGCGCAGGCGCGTGGGCAGCGGTTCGATGTCGGCGGGGACCGGACTCGGGGCCGGTCGGCAGTTGGGAGAGCGGGTAGCGCTTCTGCACCGCGCCCGGTGAAGGAGCCGTTTGAGCCGCAGCCCGGCGCCGCGGCGGCAGACCCGGGGGCAGCGGCAGTAGGGCGGGTGTCTCACGGCTCAGCCCGGTCCGTGCGCAGCCGCTCGGTTGTTAGCCGTGCACGGTGGTGCTGTGCGATGGCGCTGCCTCCTGCCGTTACCTCTACGGCTGTTTTGGCTCTGGAACAACCATGGGCCGCTCGAGTGAAGGGCAGCGCGGCTTTTCTCTGCGATTGCTGGTGCAGCGCAACAGCTACGTGTAAAGGATCAATAGTTTTAACGATCTCTTTGCTACCCTTAGCGCAGAAGCGTTTCCCGCACAAATGAAACGCCCACTTCGTTTCCAGGCTGTGTTCCTTCCCTTCACGTTCTCATAGAACCGTTTTGGTTGAAGAGGTCTTTAAAACTGTTGAGTCTAACGGATCCCCTAGTACTGCTAGGGCACCACTAAACCGTGTCCCTCAGCACCGCACCTCGACGGCTCTGAAACCTCTCCAGGCATGGGGAATCCGCCGCTGCCCGGGGCAGCCTGGGCCAGCCCCTGAAAACTTCTTCGGGGAGGAATTTTTTCTAACGTCCAACCTAAATTCTCATCCTGGGGATAGTCCCGAGGGCCGGGTGGGACCCTGTTCGTGCATTCTGCTCCCGCAGACCTCGGCAGACGGCGGTACCTTCCCGGCTCTGGGACCCAGACCAGCCACGGCCCCGCTCCCGGCCTCGTACGTCCCCGGCTGCCGGCAGCAGCGAGCAGCAGCCAACACCGCGCAGCAGCCTGCGCCTGCTCCCCGCCGGCCCGATCGGCTTCCGCCTCCTTCCCCCGCCCCTCGGCAGGCCGCGAGGGTCCCCAGCCTCGGGGACCAGCAGCCCCGCGAGGCCAGACGACATCGCCCCGCCCCCTCGTGCCCCTCCCCGTGACGTCACGCGACGGAAGTGCTCTAAACGGCAGGAGGCGGTGCCCTGTGCCCCACAGTTACTTCCGGGGCGCTGCTGTCAGCCGACCCCTCCCTCCCGCCCGCTTCTGGCAGCCTCTGGGCCGGTGTCTGGAGGCCGAGCCGTGAGGGCGGCCGCGCCTCGCCTCGCCGCTGGCTGGCTGGTTGCCCTTTGTGTGGGTGGCCTCTCCTGTGACATCGCGGGAGCGTGTGAGGGGCCGGGGGGGTCCTCAGTCCGCATCCGGGTCACCGGGCGCTTCCGGCTGAACGGCAGCAGGTCCTGGGCGGCGGGCGCGGCCCGGTGAGGGATGGGTCCGGCCTGCGGGGCGGAGGGGCTCTGCCCGCCCGGGCTGCGGGCCCGCGGCGCAGCCCTGGTGGCTGAGGGGAGGGGGCAGTGGGCTGGCTGGGGCTGTGGGCTGCGGCGGGCGCTGCGCCCCTGTACGAGCGCTGGAGGAAGGCACTGTGGGGCTGGCCCCGCTCTCGGTAGTCGGTGAGGGCCGCTGATGCCGGGGAGGCGAAGGCGGCGTCCTGGGGCTGTGCCCGCGGCTCATCGAACCGTCCGGCCCCATGTCTGGACAACAAGTGTCTCGATGAGAACCCGGGAGTGAAACGGCTCCAAGCGAGCGCTGGTTTGCGTTGTTCCCTCCTTCTGTGTCTTAGGGCCTGATGTTGCTCAGCGGAGCGGTGCGACCCGCTCATGTGCTTGTCTGCTCCTCAGTAGCCTTCGTGTTTGGAATAGCTTCGCTCAAGCGTTTGGTGAGAGTCTGGCGTTTTTGGTCTCCTTAGCGTGGGCTGGGAGAAGGTTGTGTTTGGCTCGTGTCTCTCTCCTACTGCCGTTAAGATTTTTTTCATGACTGTGCTCTGCTCGGCAGTCCAGTGTAGGCAGAGTGGTCGGATCCCTTGGCTGAGGTTCTGACCCAGGAGATAGACAGAAATGTGTTCTTGTCTCACCAGCAGAAACTAGACTCTATCAGAACTTATTATTCATGGACTTCTGTGAAATCTGGAGAGCTTCAGTCAATAATTTGCAGTAAAACAGCCTTGTTAATGGTATCTGTTCTTTCAGCCAGTCTGCTTCTTAAAACTAAATTTAACCATGCCTGCTCCCATACTGAGGCTTTTATTGAGCCCTGTAACCATGGTTGTTAGCTGTTAGGAGCTGGGTGGGCTGCCTGGGATGAGGATGTTTTGCTTCTGGAAGCTCGGTGTGCAGAGGAGCAGCTCTGTGGAGGGAGGCTTGCTTGGGCGTTTGGTGTCTTGTGTTTTGCTTTTTGGCTGTTGGAGCGCTGGCTTGTGTAGAAATGCCAAGCCAAAATCAGAGCTGGCAGTGGCTTTGAGTGTCATAGTCTGTAGTGCCTTGAAGGAGGACTTTCATTTGGGGACTTTCTTAATGTTGATGCCCTGTATATGTAACCAAGCATTTTTGTTTACTGGTTATTAACAGCAGAGGTGGAAGAACTGTAATACTTAACACAGCTCCTTGTCAGCGCAGGATCTTTCCTTGTCCTGGGGGTGCATTACTGATGTGCCTGCCAAAGATGCTTCCCTGAAATTCTCTAGTGGAGCTCTCCTCGTTAAGGAGCATACATTCTGTTGTCTTTCTCCACAGACTTCATTTTGCACAATGTAAGGAAGAAAGATCTCAGGGAGAGAGAAAGGTTTACCCTGTCCCTTATGCTCAGATGTTAATTTAGAACTCCACATTTCCTGTGATTCACAGCTTGTCTCTTGACATCAGTGCAATTTCTGGTTGTGGAAGAACCGAGCGCAGTGGTGCCTTTGAGCAGAAATTGAACCACTGGTTAACTTTGCCCACATGGCATTGTCCTTAAGTGCAGCTTTTTATCAAATAATACTATCTGTTAGTTGTTTTTTGGTTTTGTTTTTTTCTTGGCCGCTTGGCTGTTGGTTTGTGGGTTTGGTTTTGTTTTATCTGTTGTTTTATTGCTGGTTTGTTTGGTTTTTTTTCCCCTCCCATGTATTTGTGTTACGGCTCCTTTGATTCAGTTAATTTTGCTCTTAACAGTGATTTTCATTGCAACAGGAGTATGTGGGGGCATTGATCACTATTCTAACAGCTGCAATTAATGCTGGGTGGAAAGTCTTTTCTAAAGTACTGTTTCAGACTAAGTATGACCGAAACAGTGCATTGATCTCTCCCACCTCTCCTCCCCTTGGGTCACACTGGAGAAGTCCCTAAGGGCTGGATTGTGTTTTCATTAAAAATAATGCCTGTGGTCTACTTTTTGATCACGAGTTCCTCAGGCAGTTGAGATAGAGTCTGTTGGCCTGTTAGATACCTTGGTTTTTTTTTGGTAAAGTAGCATTAGGAAGCTTCTTTTGTCACCAGGTTTTTCTGTGCAGTATGTGAGCTCAGTGAGGTGAAAATGTAGATCAGTATATACCTTAAAGCAACTGTCCCTGCAAACAAAAGCTGACATGATGTACAAACAGAAATGATTTTACTCTGTTCTCTTAAAGCAGCTAAAAGTGGCAGGTGTGGCTATTTTTTCTGAAAAGATTACATTATTCTTTGCAGCTGCCAACATTCAGCTGGAACTGTGGCTGTAGTTCGCAGCAATCAGGGCAGCATGTTCTCTGTAGGATGGCTGCAGAGCTCTCCCAGCACAGTGATGCCCTGGGTGTGCTGTTGGGTGGAATGTGAATAGAAGTCAAAAGCCTAGATTGTGTGAGAAATAGAAAGACAAAGTTAATTAATCCGCTCAGTCTAGGGGCAGTCCTGAGCCACTGGGGCGGGGAAAGTAGATACTTTCCCACGTGGAGTGAAATGCAACTTCTTTGTGGGGTTGTTTGCTCTTTATATCACTGCAGGGTAAAACAAAAACCCAACCCAAAACCATTGACTGGTTAAAAGAATGTTTCTTTAAACTGAAGGACAAAATAAAACACAGAGACCCTAAAACCTCATGCTTCCCATTTCAGTTTTTTTGTTTGCTGTGGGTTACTTTTGCCTTGGTTCTCTAAGCCAAGGAGCCCACAGTCTGGGCCTGAGCCTACACCAGCTTTATTGTATGACATGCTCAGTGCCTCACTCGATGTGGGTTTGCTGCGCTCTTTTAGGTGGATAACTGGAAGAGTAGAGAATGACAGTGAAAAACAGGACAACAGCATTTCTGTAGACGTGCACTTTTTCAGAAACCTAAAGAGGCTGTTCGGGGAGCTGCTGCTCAGTGAACCATTTTATAGACTCCTGTGAAGCAGATAGATGCTGTGGACATCTGGGATTTATGCAACTGTGATGACTTGTCTTTGTTTTCAATTTTTATTCCAGAAGAGTTGTCATTACCGAAGATTCTTAATGCCAGATAATCATCCTCCTGCCGACTAACCATGAAAGAGAGGAGGTAGCTGCCTAAGTGTGAGATAAAAGCTGGTTTCAATGGATACAAAATATAAAGACGATTTATTTAGGAAGTATGTACAGTTCCATGAATGTAAACTGAATGCTTCTGACAACAAGCAGCGTCCTATTAACGATGAGTATTTGCGAGTGGCAGCGGCAGCCTTACTTTGCCTTCCCAAAATTGATCCCTTTTATAGATTCCGGCTGATAAAATTTTACGAGATGGCGGAAAACTCCCTGAGATCTGTGAAATCCTCGAGTTTACATTCTCTCCACAATGCATTCAACATGCTCGAGACAGTTGGAATTAATCTCTTTCTTTACCCATGGAAAAAGGAGTTCAAAAATATTAAGGTAAGACATTTTATGCGTGGCCATAATGAGAACATGATTTGTTTTCCTTTGTTAACACATTTCACGCATTTCCTGTATTCTTTTTAAATTTCTGTGTAGTTTCTATGTAAAATAAGTTTGTGCTGGTGAGAGTACCCTGAGAGAAGTAGTACATGTACTATCTCCATTTATAATGCAACCATAAAATAAAGGAAGAGCTTATTTCAATTTTTGTTCAGCCTATCCTGCTACAGTCTCTTAATGTCTACTTGGAAATTCTGTCATTAGGGTGAGCAGTCAAGTTGTGCTTAAGCTCAGTCAAAGTTTGATTTTTGTCTTGCAACAGCTGTTAGTGGAGCTCAAGCACTAACCACTAATGGATGCTTTCAATTGGATGCTTTCCTCAGGTTCCCACAGGTTATGTGATAACAGTAAAGGAACTTCTCTGAAGGAATTGTTTCCCAAATATCTTTTATCTGCTTGGCAGTTCTCAATTCATGATGCTTTGATTTTAATATATTTTCAAATTATTTACCCATGCCAGGATCTCCAAGTAGGAACTGTATATTGCTCAGTTTGGGTGCTGCAAGTCTATCTAGTGAGTTCTCCGCTGTTGATTTTTCTATTTTATCTTTAGTTGTTTTTATTTGCTTTTTCAAAACTGCTGCAGCATTTCAGTAATGAATGCTGCAGGTGACATACAAGAAAGATTTTGAAACTTGAAAGCTGACAAAGACACTGCTGGTATAGGTGTCAAAAGTCACTTGCAGGCTGTGTGCACTAGTGATGGGTATTTTTTTTTTTTCTTAAAAAAACACTTTCACTATTTAGCAGGGAATTTGACCAGTATTAGAACATTTGTAGGTTCTCTTTTTTTTTTTTTTTTTTTTTTCCTGAGGGGAAATTACCTTTCTTTGAGATCTCTCCATAAGTCATCTTCATCACTATGCTTAAGTTCTGGCCTTTGAAATTTTGCCTGACCTATCAAGGGTGTATCTCAACGCACTGCCAATACTGACTTTGGTTGTACACTGTGGATCCCATGCCTGTTCTACACAAAGATGTGATCAGAAGGCTTCTCTGGCCTGCAATCCAAAGCCAGTTTGAACTGGGTTAAGAATATACCTCTGGTATGCCTGATGCCATGGATATTTCAACTGGTGCAAATGTTTATCTTTCTTTTGAAAGCTTTTTTAGAGGACCTAATTCTTGACCTAATATAAAATTTAAATAAAACAGACATTTGAAACTGCACAGTAATAGTACACAAAAAAGTCTTCATCTCAAGTATGTTTAAAGCCAAATGGAAGAGGATTTTGGTACTCCTGCAGTAATTCTGAGTTCCTGTTATCTCTAGCTGGCCCTTGTCTGGGGGCAATACATGAAATCTCTGCCTTTTTACCTTTCGAGGTAGGCTTGCTTGTAAATGCAAACGTGTCTGGTATGCATAAAAGTTAATGTCAGTGTATAGCATGGTGATTTAAATCAACAGGGAGGACATTATGCTAATTAGGATTTCAATGTGAATGAAAACTCTCCTACTTTGAATTTGCCTCATGTGAATTTCCATCTGCTGAACGGGATTGATGCAGAAATGGAGTTCATCTTGCCATGGGAATTGCATGTGTTCTGTCGTTACTATTCTATTAAATTTTATAGTATGTCACTGAATTATCTGAACATCTAGTTCACCACTGAATTTGTAACCTAGTTTTCCTTTTATTTCCACCCCACCCCCCCTTAGACCTACACTGGACCCTTTGTTTATTATGTAAAGTCTGCTCTAACTGAAGATGATGTAAGGCAGATTTTGAACTACATGGGCTATATCCAAGAACTGGGAACAATGTATAAGCTCAAAGAGCAGGTTGATGCCATTCAAGTAAAAATGGTTTCATTTGAACTCTTTTTGGCCAAAGTGGAATGTGAGCAGCTTCTTGAGATTCACTTGCAAGTGAAGGATAAAGGCTATTCAGAGATTGATGTCATAAATGAACGAAAAAATAGTAATGAAGATGTCCGAGGCTGCTCAGAAGCCATGAAACGGCGTGCAGAGTGCAAAGAAAACTTAAATACTTCCATGGCACGAATGGTACTCCAGAAATCAGCAAGTGAACGGGCATCTAAAGATTACTTCAAGCCAAAAGTGAGCAAACCTTCCAAATCGGTGGATGCATATGATAATTACTGGGAAAGTAAGAAACCACCTTTGATGAGTTCGCTGAGTCTCAGGAAAGAACCAATTTTAGTTGATGCGGAAGATGACATTAAAGATGAAATTATCCGTCCATCACCTTCTCTTCTGACAATGTCAAGCTCCCCACATGGGTGTTCAGATGAATTCTTGCCAACTTCATCTCATCACAATGGCATGCTAAGAACAAATGTCCCTTACAGCTCCTATTTTTCTGCTCAAGAGGACTTAGATTTATACACTGATCCCGATTCTAGAAGTGTGTTAAACTTTAAAAGACAAGAAGCTATTAAGCCCGATGTATGGCTGTTAAAAAATGATGCCAACCCTGTTTACCACAAACGCACCCACCTAACCAAAGAGACAGCTTCTGTCAAGTGCCAAAACTGTGGCGTACCCTGTGGCACTCCTGTTTGCCAAAAGTGTGACAATCTGTTCAACTCTAGGCAGGAATACCCAGCAGTGAAACAGAGCACCTATTCAATCAAACCACTTCCAAATGATGGCTTGTCTCCTGCGTCTGCTTTGAGGGAGAAATCTCAGTACACGTCACAGACTCAGAGTCAAGAGAGAGCTGCTCAATTCAGTTCAAAATCCAAACCTTCAAGCACCTCGCGCTGTGGCTTTTGTAACCGATCTGGAGCTGCAAACACTTGCACGTTTTGCTCAAAGGTCTCGTGTGACACTTGCCTCAACGCTTACTATTATGATCCCTGCTGTAGGAAAAGCGAGCTTCACAGATTCATGCCTAATAATCAGTTAAACTATAAATCGTCCCAACTGTCTCATGTAGTTTACAGATAGACTTGATTAGGCTGTTTTGGAGGGAAAGGAAAGGGGGAGGGGAAAGGGCTATCCTAACTGATGTTCTGACTCCACAGATAAGAAAATACACTGACCTCTTACCAAAATCACATGTCCAAATATTTGGAATCATGGTTCGGTGATGTCAGGTGCCAGTTCTTGATTTTTTGTGGCTCCACAGATGCTGCAGACACATTAGATTTCATGCTGCTATAATTTAGGTAACTCCTAAATGATCATTACTTTTCAATTCAGATGGGGAGAAGAGCATATAGCATATTTTTCTTTAAAACTTGGCAGCTGTTGTATTTTAGAAAAGTGACATCACACCTTCCTATTGCATTGCAGTCACCTCCTTGCCCAAATAAAACCACGCAAGGCTTGAAAATAAAGTCGAAAAATTAAGATTCTCATTTTCTATGAGTAATGGAACTACTGCCAGTTTTTGATAAGGTATGACTTCAAAATGTGCAAGAAATATGTGAATGGCTAGTTTTGCCAACAAGGACTATTCTTTTGATGGGTGTCTGCATTTCTTGATCTCCAAAATGCAAACACCACAGCATCTCTTCCTTTTGTTTTTGTGTTTCTTCCTTCTCCCCTTATCTCCCAGTTGCTTATTTCAGTTTATATAATCTGAATCTGGACAATACGTGCTTTATTTTTCTGGTGTTGCCAATATCATCCTACTGGTTTTTACTGTATGGTATTTTACAAAGGTGAACCTGTATTCATGTCAACTAAATTATGCCTGGGGTTTTGTCCTTCCAGATGAGTACTGATTTTCTTCACTTTCTGTTGCACATGTATTAAGTACTGTTCTTTGTACTGTAAATAGGTAATTTGGAAACAGTTTATTTTTAATAAATATTTAATATGTTGTTCTTAAAAGTGGTAGAATCATTATAAGTATGAAGTCTCTCTGGGTTTTTTATTCAGGTGACTTTTTGTTTTTCCTTGTACTGTATTTCATAGCTTATAGTCACTGTGGCAGACTGATATTCTTGGCTCTGATCAATTTTTGGTTTTTAATCTGACTTTATTTTTCCTCTGATAAGGCTACCACTAGTCTGAGTGGAGTCTTGTCTAAGAATTGCAGGATTTCTGTTCTCAGTGCACGCTTTTCCTTTGTGCTTATGGAAATTGTAAGTATAAATGTTATGCTTGCTTCCAAATTCACTGTGAAGTCTGTAGTGTAGTCCAGCAAGTAAAGCACTGGCCTGGTATAAAATCAGAGCTCATTTGTGACTCCTGTTAAAGTAAACCCATCAGTTGTGGATGTGAATCAGGTAATAGTATTTATCTGCATTACTGTAGCACATGGGAACCCTAGCTGAGAGCCAGGACTCCGCTGTGCTAGGCTCTGTACAGTTTGATTCCCAAATAACACCTGGTTATGAATAGGCTTTAGATTTTTTTTTTATTAAAAGGAATCCCACAAGAATCCTAACTTCCTTATTCCAACTAGCTAGTTAGAACAAAGTACCAGGCAACCTAATCTGATGTGCGGAATTAAATGTGTTTAAAATACCTGTAAAAAACTCTAGCTGAGATGTAAACTGTGTAGTCCACCTTGCACTAAAATTATTCACTTAGTTTTTTTTAAACATTTGTTAGAGTGTAGGCTTCTAAACTTAAATGTCCATTAATTCCTGCGTGACAGAAACATGCATGAATGATCGTTTGTCTTACTTTTTTTTGGGTGGGGGGAGGGCTTGTGGTAGGTAGAGGGGGAAAAATATATAGGCTAATGTTGTAAAATAGCGAAAATAATTTTAGCCATAAATGGGTGTCAAAAGTATTACAGAAATCAGATGAAACCAGAGTCTTAGAGGGCTGAGAACAATAAGTTACTGTACAGTTTGCACTAAGAAACAAAGTAAATGGTGTGGGTTTAGCAATCAGGGAAATTTCTGAATCAAGAGGCTGCAACTGAACATAATGTTGTAGGCAAGTATGTACTTGCCTTGCCGACCCTGAAGGTTAGGGTGAATATTGTTTAGGTGAATGATTTTAAGGTTTTCAGAATCTTGTATTTTTTTTTTATAAATAT
>JANHGN010000059.1:0-10425 GCA_024605025.1 Megaceryle maxima
GCCCTGGTACTTCATCCTGGACCAGAGAGGGAGAGTTAGCCCAGCATGGGGAGGAGAAGGTAGGGTGAGCCCCCCCTCACCTGGCTCCGCCGCGCCACTCGCGCTGCCCCGCGCGCCACGACCGTTACAGCCCTGAGGAATATGGGGGGAGGGCTGAGGGAAAAAGGGGCGGGCCTTTCCCCGCAGCCTATCGAGCGCGCCCGCCCCGCCCCTGCCAGTCGCTCATTGGCTTGCCGGGACGCTGAGCCCCCTCCCCGCGGCTTAGCGAAGGAAGAAGCGGCTTCTGGCGGAGGAAAATTGGCTGCAGCCGCCACCTGTAGGGCGGAGCCGGCCGGGCCCTCTTCCTGCGCATGCGCAGCGCGGGCAGCGATGGGGCCAGGGCCGTACGTGGGCGGGGCAGAGGCATCGGGACCTGGGTCGGGGCCGTACGGGGCAGCGCGGCCAGATCAGCCTGCTCTGCTCCGCTCCCCAGTCGGGCCCGGCTGCACCGTTACCCTCGCGTTCCTTCATCCTTTCGGCCCGCACAGGCTCCACCCCTTCCTTCGAGGCCTCCCTGGGGTCCTTCAGGCTGAGGCGGGGCTGGGCAGGGTCCCCCCGCCGCTCGGCCCTCTCACACCCCCGGCCCGGCCGTCGCCCCCGGGGCTGGGCTGGCGCAGCCGGAGGGGAGCAGAGAGCTGGGCCCAAAGTGATGCCACAGCAGTCCCCCGGGCATGGTGGCACCTGGCACGGGTAGGAGCTGGCAGCCACTGCAGGGACGTTTCGGCGCCAGGAAAAACTACGGCACAAGCCGCCCTCGTCCAGGCAGTTTTATTTACAGAAGACACCCTGGCCGGGCTGGCTGGCAGCACCGTGGCCCGGGCATGTTCCACCAGGAAAAAAAAAAAAAAAGGCCCCTGTTGCCGATGTACAGCCGAGACAAAATGTCCTTGAAGAAGTAAATAAAACCAAGACTGACACCTGTCCCCTCCCTGGGGATGTGGCAGAAGCAACTTCTCCTGCGGCAAGCCTACGCTGGGGGCTGAGCCTTCAAAGAAGTCAACCCCCCCAAGCATGAGCAGAGCACCCACTTTGCTCCCACAGCACCAGGATTTTTATTGGCAGTGGTTTGTGCCAGAGAGATTCCCGTGGGGTGTCAGGGTTCAGCTGCCTCTTTGGGGGGGCCATGCTCAGCTCTGAGCCCCCCGTCAGGCTCCTGGCCCTGTCGCTGTGCCCAGCACTCCCGCAGCTCCTGGTACAGCTCCTGGTGCTCTTCCTTCCAGCACGTGAACTTCTCAGAGGTAAGCTCAGCATCGCTGAGCAGCTGCTCCAGAGCCTGCAGCTCCACCAGCTTCGCCTGCCAAGGGGAAGAGCAGCATTTGGGGGGGCCATTTATGGGGAGGAGATTTTGGGAGTGGGTGGGTGTCAGGGGGCTGTGGGCTCCCACCTTGAGCGTGCTCTGCAGGGCCCGCACCATGTGCGCCTTCTCGTTGATGTGGGGGTTCTTGTTGCGACGGATGAAGGATTTGCGGCACTGCTCTTGCGTCAGGAACCGCTGCTGCCCGATGAGGGACACCCCACCCTGCTTCAGGCACTGCATCAGGCACTCGAGATCCTCCCCGCTGGGGTCTGGGCCAGGGGGGGAGACACTGTAGCGGGGAGGGGGGCAGCCCTGAAACCCCCTGGGGCTGCCTCCAAACCCCCTGGGGCTGCCCCCACGCCTGACCCTGCCTTGAGATCATCCTGAGACACTACTCAGTTCACACTCAAATACATCCCAACTCGAGTTACCCTCCCTCCCCAGCACACATGCATATGCAAAAAGGTGGCCCTAACTTTGATTCTGGGGTGCACAGAAGGTGACAGGGTGACTGATGTTACCTACCCCTGGGTGAGCAAGGACGAGGGCTGCCCTGGGGACTACTGGTTGTGCTGCTGGGCTCGCTGCTGGCTGGGAAGAGCTGGGCTTTGTCTGGGGCGTTCTGCAGCCTCTTCTTTGGCTGGGGGAGAGACGAGATGGGAGATCAGATGAGGATCCTCCAGCCGCTCCCCAGGATGTCCCATAGGACCACTCACCAAGTCACGTCCCTGCCTGGGGGACTCATCATCAGGGTCCTCAGCTTCTGTCTCACTGTAGCAGTCTGGATGCCACGGGGGAGGGCAGTGGGAGCAGAGGGAGGAGGAAGCCCCAGGCTGCACCCCCAGCCCTCCTCCCAGGCAACATTTCTCCCATTTCCCCCAAATCACGGGCAAAGCTCCCAGCAGCCCCACACAGGGGCTGTAGCACCAGGCCTGGCTGACCCACTGGGACCCACAACTCCCCGCAGGGTCCCCATCTCCCATGGGAGAACCGACCCCTTCTCCCACCCCAGAAAGGTCCTGTTACCTTCCTCCCTGTCCGGGCCTGACTGCTGGGCTGGCGCGTACTTGTTTTGGGCTGTTATTAGGTGACTGACCCACCTGGGGAAAGAAAGGATGGGCAGACAGACAGACAGACAGACAGCTGGTGACAGCCAACCCGCTGTGGTGGGACCAGCACTGGCCGGCATGTTACTCACATGCTCAAATCAGCCAGTGTTTCTGCGGCGAAGACGAAGGGCTTGTACCTCTGATGGGAGAGCTGGAACACACTGGAGAGAGAGAAGTGGGTGGCTGCCTTTGCTGCTGCAGTGACCCAGCACCAGAGCCAGCCCCGAGCCCCCACTGAGCCTCCTCAGCACCACAGCCCCCTCATCCCAACCCAGCCCAGGGGTCTGGGCTTTCCCCTGCCCTCAGAGGTGCTCCAGTCCCCAGCCTTGTCCCAGATAACACCAGTGGCACAACACAGGTCTTGCTCAGAGCATGGGCTCCTCTATTGCCAGCCCTGCGAGGACCCCAACAGTCCCCTGGGGACACCACCAGCCCCAGAGGGACTCACAGGTAGCACCCAGCAGGGCTCATTGGCACATCCCCTTGGGACAGCATCCCCTCCTCCACCCCAGCCAGCAGGTCCACAGTGTGGCAGACCCCACTCACTATTTCTTCTTCTGTTCCCTTGTGCTCTCCAGGTCATAGGTGGCCACATTGATGAGTCCTGCAGCCTTCTCATCCTGCCAGGGAGGAACAGAGATGGTCACCACCTGCCTCAGCTGCCCCAGGTGGGGATCAAGGACACCCAGCATCCCCACTCACATTGGGGTGGTGGTACCAGTAGAGTGTGTGGCCCTTCAGCACAAACCAGCACCGTTTCCACTTCTGGGCCATGAAGCCCACGTGGTCCTTCTTCTTCAGGAGCCAGCCATCACAATCCACCCGGCCCAGGTCCCGGCACGAGACCCGCCGGCGGCTCAGCCTGGTCGCCACTCCTGCTGGCCACAGTGTTGGGGATGCGGGGGTCAAAAGCAGGGAAGGGGGAGCAGGGAGGAGAGCCCAGCAGAGCCCCCAGTCCCAGCAGGGTCCTGCTCACCTTTTGGTCTGTGTCCCGTCTCAGGGCTACCCTGGGTGGGGAGATAGAGGCGAGTGATTGGTGATGATGCAGGGGAGCGAGGGCAGGGCAGTGATAGCTGAAACCCCCCCCCCAGCAGCACCCACAGCCCCTTAGGGAACCCCAACTCACACACCCCGCAGCAGCGAGCTTGGAGAAACCCGCACAGGTATTTTGCTTCCCAGCAGGACATGAAGTCCCAACTATCCCACATCAGTGTCCCCCCAGCATTCCCCCCAGAGCTCAGCATTCCTCTCCCAGCAGCTCTCACCTCCCCAGGGAGCTCACTGGTCTCTGCACCCCCAGCCCAGTGGGGTGCTGCCGTGGGGCTGAGCTCTGCGGTGCAGGGTCTGGCAGCAGCAAGGGTGGATGGAGAGTACGGGGTGCCCTGTGGGGTGCCACCCTCCCACGCTGCCTCCTCCTCTGCAGCACCTGCAAACAGCAAGAGGGGCTCCAGACTCTTATCCTGGGGGGACAAACCCCCAGACAACCCCCTGCTCCTCTCCTACCGCAGCCAGGCAGCCCCAGTAGCTCCCCCACAGCCTCTCTGGGCAGCCTCGACTCGTCCTCTTCGTCGGTGACAAGGTCTGGTGCAGAGTCTGGCCCTGATTCCAAGTCAGCAGCAGCACTGGGGAGGGTGAAAGAATCCCTTGAGCTGAAAACTGCCCTGGCCACCGTGTGGGTCCCACTATCAGCCTCTGTCACCCACGGATCTCCCTGCCCGAGGAGGAGTGGAGCTGGAGGCAACGTGGTGGTGGCGGCTGGTGGCTCAGTACCGGCCTCCCCACTCCCTGACAGGGTCCAAGCCCAGCCCGACAGCTCCTGCCCGGCTCGCCTTTCCATTCCGGGAGAGGAGAAGGGTCATGGCTAAATATAGTTTCAACCCCATTAAAACGTTACCAAGTGAATGAATTATAAACACAACTGCTTTTTTTTCTGTTGTTGTTCCTTAAGAACACTGGGAGCTTCCCGCGCTGCCCACAGGCAGCTGCCGGCACCTCTGCGCCCGAGAAAGAGCTGAGAAGGGGTCTTGGGTGCACCCAGTCACCTCTGTGCTGGCCATGCTGGGGGTGCTGGGGGACAGGGCTCACCTGGAGGTCAGGGACACGGGGCTCCCCGGGCATTCACTGCTCCTGGTGCCGGCAGGATCTGAAAATGCTCCTGGGAGCTGTGGATGGAGTGTCAGGGACAGTCCACATCCCACCAGGGTCCCCCAGAGCTTTAGGGACCACCAACTTGATAGGAGATGCCTGGCCCTAAGCATCCCTGCCTGGTTTCCAGCGCAGCACTGCGGCTGCACTGGGATCACTCACCTGCTGCCTGGGAGAGGAGGGTGAACTGGGCAGGTCGAGGGGAATCTTCTTCAGCACCAGCATCACCCCGCTCGGCTTCTCCAGCAGCTTCTTCACCAGATTGACATGTGTCCAGCCCACCTGCTCACACCCCCCAGGTGAATTGTGGGACAGGGGACACCCCCCACTGCCTCACGGCCACTTGGCCCCAGCCCCATGCACCCTCCCAGCCCCATGGCTCCCACAGTCCCCAAATCCTCTGGCAGTGGCTCCTGTGACCCCCAGACCTTTCCCAGCCACAGCTCCTGCATTCTGCAGACCACAGGTCCCCTGTCCCCCCAGATCCTCCCAGCCCTGCAGCTCCCCCTCCACGACTTCACTACCAAAACCAGCACCACCCTGGAGCCTCCGTCCTCCCCGACTCACCACAACCTGCTCGTTGACCTGCACGATCTCATCTCCAGGCAGGATCTGTCCCCCATGGGCAGCCAAGGCCTGAGGCAGAGGCAGGGTGGGAGTGGGGTGCCCGGGCCTGGGTGCTCACCCCCCTCCCCAGCTAATCCACACTTGGGAGCTCTCCCGTCTGGGGAGAGCTGGGGGTGTTAACCATTAACCAGCAGGCTGACCTTGCACAGCACCAGGCAGAGCACTGGTGGGATCGGTGTGCAGAGCAGGGCTCCCGCCACGGCCCAGGCTGTGCTCACTCGTGAGACAAGCTGCATGGTCTTGGCTGCAGGCAGCCACCCCAAGCTCTGGGTTGGGTTTGGGGAGCTATTGGGACCCCAAGAGTCTCACAGGATCTGGCCACGTGGGTTGCAGCTGGGATGGGTGGAATTCCCCATGGCAGGTGCTAAAAGGGGGTGACTGAGGGACAGGGTGGGCATGGGGGGGACAGGGTGACCGACAGGGAATGGCAGCCCCTCACTCACCTCTGGGGTGGTCGCAGACACAAAGTGCAGGCAGGAGCTCGTGGAGGCAATCTCGAGGCCCTGGGGGGGGTCAGGAGGGAGGCATGAGCAAGGTGCAGGGGGTGCCAGGGGGTCCTGGGGCAGTGAGGGGCAGTGGGGACTCACCAGCGGGGCACGGAGGAGTGGCGGGGGGCTCCTCGGGGGCTCCTCGGGCAGCAGTGGGGTGCCAGGAGACATCGGGGGGCTGTCCCACAAGCTGGAGGACAGTGTTGGGGTGCCAGGGGATGTTCTGAGGTTCCTCCACAAACCCGCAGGCAGTGTTGGGGTGTCAGGGGATGTTGGGGGACTGCCCCGGGGGCTGGGGGGAAGCACCAGCCCCACAGGCTGCAGCACAGCCCTGCGGTCCAGCAGTGCTGGGGGGCTGCAGCCCACGATGCTCTCACAGATGCCCACGATGTGCTGGCACTGCGGGTGACAGCGGGGGGCTGAAGGGTGGGGGGGGCCCTGGCAGCACTGAGCCCCCCACACCTGCTGCCCTCTCCTCACCCAGCACTTACGATCCGCAGGATCTGGGCGTCCCTCTCAGCTGCAGGACAGTCCTGGGGGGACGAGATGTGGAGCTGAGTGGGACAGGATGGCTCAGCCCCACTCCATCCCAGCTGGGGGGGGTCCCATCTTCCCCATCCCCATCACATCAGGGCAGCGTGGCCACCCAGGGAACCCACCACCTGCAGCATCTCTGCCAACTGGGCGCAGAGCAGGATGATGTCCCGACTGGCTGAAAAGTCATTGAGGGTAGAGAAGAGGTACCTGGAGGGGTGCAGAGAGAGAGCTCAGCACCAGGTGCATTGAGCACTCAGCACCCATGGGTGCACCCACCCACCCCGGACCTGTTGAGCCAGGAGAAGAGCTCCTTGGCAGCACCGACCAGCTCGATGACCCGGGCCAGGAGGGTGAGGGAAGGTTGCTGAGGAGCAGCCCCTGCCGGTGACCCTCCCAGCACCAGGCCCTGGGTGACCTGTGCCAGCTCCCGCAGCCTCTCCGTCAGCGTCCGCAGGCTGGTGCTCGCCAGCCCCACATCCTGGGGGAGGGACACAGATGCTGGGAGGGCAGCAGGGGGTCTCTGGGGTGCCCTCATCTCGCCAGCTTCACCAAACACAGGGTGCCCCTGAATCAGGGTGTCCCCATGTCCACCCTCCACCCAGCTCAGGGTGTCCCCACATCCGTACCTTCACCCAGCCCAAGGTGCCCCCATGCCTCCCCTGACTCCACCCAGCCTAGGTTGTCCTCATATCCCCCCTCCAGTCCAGGGTATCCCCACATCCCTCCTCCACCCAGCCTAGGTTGCCCCATCATCCCCCCGCTTCAGCCAAAGGTTTCCCCATGTCCCTTTCTCCACCCAGCTCAGGATGCAGCCACATTCCCCCCCTGCTTCCCACCACGGGACCCCCACAGCACCCATGGGTGCCAGCACTCACCAGGGTGCAGAGCTGCTCCACAGCCTCCAGCAGCAGCTCCTGGTGCCCCAGGCGCCAGACGCCCAGTGCCTCCAGAGCCCCCGCCGACAGCCTCAGCAGGTCCGGCCCTGCCAGCCCCCAGGCCTCGAAGGGGTACCCCTGCACCACCGCGTCCAGCCCTGCCCACAGCCCTGCTCTAACACCAGCCGCACGCCCAGGGGGGCCCAGCACCACCACCTCCAGCCGGTGTCCCTGCTGGGCCCTGGCTGGCTGACCCCAGAGGGTGACACCTGGCTACTGGGAGGGACCTCTCCATGCAATGAGTCCACCCGGTCTCAGCCCACATAATGGGGATGGCCAGAACCCCACGACCAGCCAGGGACTGACCCACCCCCCCAGGGACAGGAGAGAGCTGCCACCCCCCACCCAGCCATGCCAAGCCACCCACATCCCCAAGCCAGCGGACAACCCACCCCAGACCCCCAGCGCAGGGCCGTCAGTGGGGTCCCCCTTGGATCAGGTGGTAACCAGGGCATGGCAGGGGGGGTTCCTCACCTCGGAGCCAGGCGGCCGCCCGCGCAGGGCCCCAGGCGCCCACGGGCTCCATGGCGGCCAGGCCGGTTCCGGGAGCGGTGGTTGCTCACCTGCGCCAGGGACGGGCGGCCCCATTGGCGCACCCATGTGCCGCTCACCACGGCCTCCTGCCGCCACCGCCCGCCCAGCGCGGCCCAGTACGAACCACCCCGCGGGGCGAGGCCCCACGACGCACCCCAGTGAGTCACGAGCCGGAGGGTGATGTGTGGCTGCCAAAAGCTCACCCCCAGCCTGGGAAACGAGACCCTCTCCTGAGCTGCGGGATGAAGTGTGTCCCCCACCCCAACCACTGTGTGCAGTGAGGGCTGAGTCCCAGCAGAATTCATGACACTGGTGGGTGCCCCCACAAGAGACAGGTGGCCCATGGGCACAAAGTTTGGCCACACAGACCACTCAGTCTCTGCTCAGCCCCCTCTCCACTGCTCAAGGATTTGGGGGGGGGGGGGGGCAGTGTCACTCCCAAGGCACAATTCCCACCCTTCCCTTTACAGGTGGGGAAACTGAGGCAGGGGGCTAACTCGCATGCAGACCTGTGAATGGGCTGCCTGTGCCAAGCCCAGCCCCCCCCCCCGATCTGCCCCTGGGCTGGTGCTGGCACCCCCCGCCAGTGCTTCGTCACCCATCCCCCCCCCCGCCCTGGCGTGCACGCTTGGGGGAGCATCGGGCGCTGATCACAGCTGACAGCTGCTCTGCGCTCGCTGGGCGGTCGCTGCCCTTTCTGAGGGGGCCGCGGGGCTGGCAGGCGGGCGACAGACCCAGACCCCCAACACAGAACTTGGAGTGGGGGTCTCAGGATTTGTGGGGGGGCCCAGCCCCAGCCCGGCAGCTGCCCCACTGGGCCTGATCCTGCTGCTCCCTGCCACGCCATGATCATCCGCCCCAGACGCTTAACCCCGGGGTATTTCCATCTGCTCCAGGTAAGGAGGCAAGAAGGGTGGGGGGAGCCTGTGGGAACCCTCAAGACCCTGCCCATGCTGCCCACCAGCCATGGGAGCCGTGCCCAGCACCAGTTAACAGCGAGGGTGCTGCTGGTGGAGCCCTGTGAGTGCTGCATGGAGCACCCCAAAAGCATGCCCCAGGGGGGCTTGTCCACCAAGCTTCCTCCATCACCCTTAAATCACAGCTGGCCATGGGTCCCCCAGCCCTGTCCCCGGGGGGGTGGGGTCTCCCAGCACTCCCCTCCTCTCCCCTCTCCTCTCTCCCCCTGCAGATGCAGCTGGCAGCAGGGCGGGGGGCTGAGCCGGGGGGGCGGCTGCTGACCCCCCTGGCCTTGCTGCTGGCGGCCGCCGGGCTCTGCCTCTCCATCTACAGCGCCCGGAGGATGGCCAGCCCCACCAGGACCCCCCCAGAGCAGTAGGGACAGTCCCCAGGGGGGTGCCGGGGTCCCCCTCTGCCCCGGGCCTGAGCAGAGCTGCCAGATGCGGATCCTTTCCAGCTGATCTGCGCCACGTCCAGCCCTTCCCTCCATGTCTGGGCAGATGCTATGCCCCAGAGCTGGGGGACGTGAACCTCTGTCCCCACATCTGTCCCTGCTTTTGGGAGCCGGTTCAGCAACTGGGATGGAGAATGGAGAAGCCACCCCTTGACCCACTGCTCAAGCTGCTGCAAGGCATCAGGATCCAGCCATAAGAAGAATGAAGGCTGGACAGACAGACAGACAGACGGATGGAGGAGCCACATGTCCCATCTGTTTCCATCTCCACACCAAGGAGAGGGGCCTGGGGGGGGGCTACTTACCCCCCTCCAGGGGCCCTTACCCCCCTCCAACAGCCACGCAGCCCCCTTGTCCCCGCGGGGACAGTGCTGGGACTGCAGCCAGCCCAGCCCCGCAGAAAGGAGGTCAGTGCCGAGCAGCATTAGGTAACCGGCAGTGGGGAGGGCTGGGACCAGCCCAGCCTCTGCCACATCACAGCAGGGGGAACATGGCGACAGCGGGGACATGTCCCCTGGGCAGGCACATCCTGCTGGGTTGGGGTCTGCAAACTTCCCGACCCCCTCACATCTACCAAATCCACACAGAGCTGCAGCAATTCATCTTCCCTGGGCTGGGGGGGACAAATCCAGGGGGGGCTGCATGGAAATAAACCCTTTCCTGACAAGCACAGCTGCCTTGTCCCTCTGCCTCTCTGCTTCTCCAGCCCAGCACCACCTCCCTCGCTCAGCAGGAGGGACAAATCCCCACCCTGAGGGTTTTGTTGCCATGGCTGAATGGGGGACCCACTTTGCAGGAATTGGCAGCAGCGGGTGGTGGCATTGACACCCAAAGTCCCCCCCCAGAGCCGGGCAGGCAGAAAGAGTCACTGGAGGGATCACAGCAGCATCAGGCTGGTGGAGGCGAGGTGGGGAGGCTGGATCTCATCACCCATGCAGCCCCAGCCCTTCAGGAAGGTGAAACCACTCACAGGCATTGGGCCTGTGACAAGAGCCTAAAAGCGTCACTGCCAGGAGAGCACCAGCAGTCCCCTCTCATGGTCCAAACAGGCAGGGCCAGCATCACAACGGGCTGTTCACTACAGACCCAAGTGCTTGAATGAAAAGTTCACTTAAGCACATATCCGCCCCCCCCCCCCCCCCCCCAACCAAAACCCCCCCCACCACCCCCCCGCCCCCCCCCCCACCCCCCCCCACCCCCCAGGGGCCCCCCTTACCCCCCCCAGCCCCCATGGGTGCCCCTTAGGACCCCTCCCATCACCCGACCCCGCCCCCCATAGCACCCATGGGTGCCCTTTAGGACC
>JANHGN010000060.1:0-10354 GCA_024605025.1 Megaceryle maxima
GGGCGGGTGCGGCCGCCGCGGCCCCGGGCGGCCAGTGGGACTCAAGGTCACGGTGGCGGCGCCGGTGCCGGGCGCTGCCCGTTGCGTTCCCCCCACCTCGCCGTGTATCGCCCGGGGCGGGGCCGGGGCCGGCGGAAGGTTCCAGACAGGCCCCGGCGGGCGGCGGCGGCGCCCGGCCCCTCCCGGCGCTGCCCGCGGTGGGGCGGGTGGAGACTCCCCGGTGGGGTAGAGCCGCCCCCTCCCTCGGGAGGATGGCGACCCCGGGTGGGGAGAAGCTTCCCCAGGTTGGGGCGGGTCCCCGGTCCTCCCCGCCAGAGGAGGACAACCCCCAGCACCACCACCGCCTCCGGCTGGGACACCGCCGCTTCCGGGACGATTGGTTGTGTCCCAACATCTGCCCGGTCCTCGGCGCTGGGATGCCGCTGGTGCGGGGCTCTGGGATGCCGCTGGTGCGGGGCTCGAGCATCAGCCCTTGAGACAAAGGGTGTTTACTGGCCGGGTGGCACCGCGGTGGCAGCGCAGACGAGGCCACAGGGATGAAGGGCTCCAGAGCCAATGGCATCGTGGTACCCGCTCATCAATGGCAGCACCTTGTTTTTCACTCCCGCTCACCGATTGCAGCCTGTGCCCGCGGATCGCCGGTGCTCGCCGCGTACGGGCTGTAATTCCCGTCGTGCCGCTGGTGGCCGTGTCGGGAGCCGCTGGTCGCGATTAAATTGCTGCTGCGTGTGTTTGGATTGGGAGAAGGCTGTGGAGAGGTGCAGCAGCCATCGGGGTCCCGGCCTCTAGCCCTCTGTGTGTCGTGTTTTGGGGGTGTTGTGAAGGCTGATAGCAGCTGCCATCCGAGTCCCTGCCTGGGGCTCTTCGGAAGTAGGGAGGCGATTCTGGCAGGAGTACGTGGCCCTGGGATCAAAGGTCCCAAGGACTGTTGTGGTGGTACAGAGGGTGAGAGGTTTGAGCCCAGCAGCCTCCTGCCCATGCTGGAGTGAGAAACGAGCCTCCACCCCTGTCCCAGTGGCCTGTCCCTTTGCTGGAGGAGGTCACTGTCACCAGCAGAGCCGCTCTGGGGGCTGATGTGGGTTGGTGGCTATGTTCCCATCCACGAATCCTGGGATCTATTCTGTTTTTGGCCATAGTCCTCCCACAGGAACCTGAAAGAGTCACTTGGGCGTGGGTGATGCTCAGTCCCATGGTGCAGGAATGTCCTGGTGATGCTCACTCAGCATGTGGGCTGTAGCCAGGCAGGAGGGGGGTGGCTGAGCAGCCTCGCAAGTGCTCACACAAGGAGGGGTGGCAGTGACCTGATGTTGTGTGTGGTCCTAGGGCGGGATGCAGCTTGGATGATGACACTGCAAGATTCCTTCTGGGGCTGGCCTGCTGCTGTGGCCCAGGCCTGGCCGTGAGCTGCCAGGGCACTCTGGCATCTGACACAGTGAGACAGACACCCACAACACCTTGGGTGAAGGAAGAGGAGATGGATGACTGGAAGATGCTTCAAAAGAAGCTGCTGATGTGGTCAGTGCCCCTCAGCTCCCAGTGTGTCTCTCCATGTGGGAAAACCCCTCTACAGCACCCTTCCTGTGGTGGGGATGGAGTCACCATCTCCTCTCCTTGAAGAGATGCTCCTCCTCCAGGTCTCAAAGCTACAGCTGCAGCAGGGTCCAGCAGAGCCCCTTGGAGCCGCCTGGGCACTGGGAGCTCTGGTGCCTCACACTGGGGCTGTGTTGGTGCACTTGGCTGGCGTTGTGCTGCTGTCGGCAGATTTTGGAGTGTTTGGGCTGGACGCGTGGTTGTCTTTGCTGCGAGGATTATTCCCCCCACGGGGTTATTCCACTCTAGAGTTGTGTAACCCTTTTGTTTGAACAGTGCCCTACTGTTGTTCCATGGGAAGCCTCAACAGGACAAAAATAGACATCTTGGGGCTGTTTTTCTCTGTGCCTTGGTAGCAACGTTGGCCTGCTGTGGCACAGGCATTGCAGGCACTTGGCAGCCCTCGATGTGCAGCATGAGGAGCACCACCGTGCTGTGGCAGCTCCTGGGGCCCTGCGGGGGGCTGAGCTTGGGTCTTGCATCCAGTTACTTCCTGCTGTACCAGAGCTGCTCCACTCATTGTGTGTGTTTCTCTTGGTGGCAGAAGCTTCAAGGTTGAGGGTCTTAGAACTGGGCCTGCCTGAGCAGGTATAGATGTCACAGCAGTGGGTCCAGGGCTGTTCCATCTCCTCCAGTAGATGCTGGGGCTGCTAAGGTGGCTTGTGTCTGTGTGACCTGGAGACCATCTTGAGGTCTCTGAAGCCATGTGAGATGAGCTCCCTGCCTGGTGCTTGCAGAGATTCAGATCCAGGAGACTCTCTCTTCTCCTGGAAGATGACTTCCTCTTTCTGAAGCTGGTGGAAGTGTCTGCTTGACCAGACCATGCAGGAAGAGCTTTCTTGGTCTTGGAGAAATGCCCTTTGCTTCCAGCTGGTGTCCCTTCTGTATGTCTGCCCTGCCTGTGGTAGGAGCAAGAGGTTTAGGCTTCCACAGGACTCTCAGCACCTCCAGCCCTAGAGATGACGGCTGCTGGTCCTGTAGTCCTTCAGAAGGAGCTCTGGGGAAATGTCAGCACTGGTCCTGGGCCAGGTTGCAGGAGGCTGCATTCAACCTCCAGCCTGTAGCATCAGCTTCAGGCCCATGGAGGAAAGACCCTTGGTAGGGAGAGCTGGGGTGGTGACAGCTCAGGAGTCATCTGAAACTTTTTGAATGCTGCTTAGGGCAGCACTTTTACCCAACTAGCGTGGGCAAATGCCCCATTCTTGCGTGTTGCTAGGGATCTCCATATGCTACCAGTCTCCTGCACCAGCACGAGCCCTTGGCAGTGGAAGCAGCAGTGACATCGCTGATGAGGTGGCAGCGAGGCGCAGGCACGAGGAGAGGGAGTGCGACCGATCTGCATCGCTCCGTACCTGGCTGGCCTGGGTTTGGCTGACTCTGCTCGTCAGCCTGGGGGAAGCTGTTCGGGCAGCAGCGATGAGCTGGGATCAGCACGTCACCTGAGGAGAGAGAGCATCCCTCTGTGTGCGGCCACCGTGGGGAGGGCCAAAGCCACCGCTTGGCTGGCTGGAACAACACGTTGGGATTGATGGGCAGCACTGGATTTTGAGACAATACCCGGGATCAGGCACTGCAGAGCTGCCCTGCTGCATACCCAGACAGTGAGGGGATGCGTTGGCTCTGCTGCCGTGGGACAGGAATTTTGCCACTGCCCCGATAACGCCCCAGGTTTTGGCGTGGTCTGCGATGCTGAGGCACTGGGGTGTTTGCTGGGAGTATGGCAGCTTTGTCTGCTAGCCAAAGAAGAACCCCCCCAGACCAGGGCATTGCTGCTGAACGTGAGCTGAGCACCTTCCCAGTGTGGGCACCTTTCCTTCTCTGGAAGGAAATGGAGAGAATCACCCTCCTTGCCCAGGATTCCCTGCTCGTGAGGTCTCCTGCGTGCCTGATGCTGCCTCTTCTCCCTCTGCCTGACGTTCTCGCCTCACCAGGGGTGTCGGAATTGCCAGAGTAGCTGGAGGTGTCTACATCTGGGTAGTCACCCTGGTGCTGGCACGGCTGGGCATGTAGCCAGCTGGAAAAGTCTGTGTTAGAGCTCATGCTCATGTTTGCTTTCACTAGGTTGGTTTTAACCTCGTTTTACCCCAACCCAGGGTGTCGCATGATCATTCAGGTCCTTGCAAGAGAGGAGGTGGTGTAGGATGTGACTGTGTATCCAGGGTGCCTTTGCGGATGGCAGTGCCAGAGTGGTGGTCGTGCAGCTTAGTGGGTTCTGCCTGTGTGTGACTGGGCTTGTTCTCCTGGGTATTGGCTACTCTAGAGCATGGTCTGCTTGTGCAGATGCCTTCTGGAAAGTGCTCTGCTCCTTGTGCTGGTGTTTTGTACCTCCAGTGCCCAGCCTTGTCTCCATCTGAACTGCTCTCTGGGCTCTTTGTACATCTCAGGCAATGGCTTGACTATGCAGGTCATCAGAGGCTGTGTCTGCACAGACTGAATGGTCTCCTCGTTGCTTGGCTGTTCAGTGACTCCATAGGACCTTGAAGGTGATGCCAGTGCTGTAAACACCCACATAGTCAGATGCATCTGATCCTCCTCCTCTGAATTACTGGGTCAGCTCAGCTTGAACCATCTGGTCCAGTTCTCTTCTCTCTGTTCTTGGCCAGGCACCTGCAGCCATGAAGCGATGCAGTAGCAGAGCCGTTACCACGCAGTGATTGATGCTGAGGTGGGAGTGATCTCCTGTGAGGGCAGGTGGGGGACAAGGCTCCAGCCTGTTCTGAAGGGGTTCCTGCTTTCACCCAGGGCTGTCTCCACCAGCACTGGGCTGGACAGTCACTGTGGCAGAGCGGGGGCTGCGGGGGGAGAAGAGGAGCCGGGCAGGAGTCAGGCACAGCAGTGCCAGGTGGTGTGTTTGGGCAGCCCTGATGCCAGCAGCACCACCGCAGATGAGGCTCCCTAAAGCCAGCAGTCGATAACAGGGGCGGAGGGAGGAGGAGAGGCTGAGCTGGGCAGCAAGGGCTGAGCAGGGATGTGTTTAACCATTCTGGTCACCTGCCCGCATCATGCTCTGCCTCTGCTGCGACGTGGGCTGAGGGCGTAGGGACCAGTGTGCACACGGGCAGCCTTGGGGACTGCAGAGACTCCCTCCCTGGTGTCACTGAGACATGCTGGAGAAGCCGTGCTTCTTGCAGAGCCCGACAGCAGCATCTTTCCAGGTGACCCTGGAATTTGCCTGTGGAGCAGCAGGGTTGGGAGCTTCCCTTTGCTGCTGCAGGGTTTTGCTCGAGGGGACCTGCCTCTTCTTCAGGTGATGCTTTGGGCAGATCTCTATTTACAGAGATGTATTTCCCACCTTACAACACTTCAGGAGGTGTATTTACTGGCAAGCCCGGTGTGGAGCATCAGTTTTTCCAGACTACTGCTTTTGCTGCTGGTTTCAGACCATGATTTCCAGGGAAATCAAGCTTCTGATGCTCCTCGTCTGAGTGGCCAGTGGCACGGAGAGCAGCAGGATTCCTGAGCCACCCACTGTGCAGATGCTGCACAGGAGCAGGGTTTGTGTTCTTGGCCTGGAGACAAGCATAGGGCTGACTGTGCCAGAAGACAAGTCTTGTTGGGACCCTGCAGCCCCACTACTCTGGGGACCTGTTTTCCAAAGGTGGGATTATTTGTTGGCGTCTGTGTCAGTGCTGTGGCTGGAGGCAACAGCTCATCATGCTCCTTTCTGCTGCTCTCAGGCTCTGCTCTCCTCCCAGCCTGATGTGTGGTGGAAGCCACAGGGAGATGGGCCCCATCCTGTCTCAGCTGTGTGCTCCAGGGCTTTGCCCCAAGCTGATGATGCCGGAACAGATCAGCATCACGGCACTTCCCTTGGGGGCTCTCTTTTGCCTTTCCACGCCTCACCAGCTTTGGTTTCTGGATTTGTTTGTTTGATTTTTGTCTCCCTGTGATGCTGGGGACTTCATCCCCAAAAGGGACAAACAGTGCAACATCAGAGGTGAGCTGGTGGGCTCTGGCCAAAGCTGAGAGTGCTGCTTCTCCTTGGGCATCTGTTGGGTGCAGCTGAGCTCAGCAGAGCATCCACTGCAGTCACCTGAAAGACCAGTAGGATTGAACCTGTGTTTCCATCTTTGGAAATGACTCTTCTCTCTTGTTGTTCCGGGAAGTCAGGAGGAGGTGTCTGTGTGGTGCCCATTGGTGGGGGGGGGTGCAGAGCTGCCAGGGTCCCCTCATTTCCCATTTCTGTTATAAGCATCTTGTTACACAACCTTGAATGTTCAGTCCTTGGCCAGTTGGGAGTGGCAGTTCCTCATGCCAGCTTGGGCAGAGCTCTGCTGCAGGTGGTTAGACATCCCATGGGATGTACTGGGGCATCTGAAGGAACCATTTCTGAGACACCTTGCTGGGCAGGCAGGAGATCCTTAAAACAGAACTGTCAAAGCAGAGAGCTTGTTCCCTTGGCAACAGTCATGTTGGAGATTGGCCTTAGGGTAGGAGCTAAAAAACATGCTCAAAAAAAGTAGCTTTCAGCTGTTTGCTGTCAAACTGGAGGAGAGCCTTGGGAGAGGAGTCACCCTGCCCAGCTCTGCTCAACACTGGCCTGGCACGGGAGGGTCTCGGTGAGCTCACTGCTTCTTCCCAGGGGAGTTAATCCCCATTGGGAGGATCCCAGGAAAGCTCTGACACTGAATGGCTTTCACTGTGCTTGGATGATTCTTGGTAGCCCAGAATGGGACTTTCCCACCTCTCCAAGTCCTGCCTTCTCCAAGGACCTGCCAGTCCTGGGCAGGCCGGTGTGTGGTATGTGCCTGAGTTAGGCTCTCTGCTCTCCTCAGGCAGGCTGCAGCTTTGAGCTTTGCCTGGTGACTTGCAGGTCAGGATGACAACAGATCCCCTCAGTCATGGGATTGCTGGTGGTCTGGGAAGGAGGTGATCCCTTTGCCTGGTGCCAGGATTCCCTGACAATGCTGCTGCCTTTCGCTGAGCTAATTTTGGCCACCAGACCGGTGTGAATGTGCAACAGCAGCTGAACAGAGCTGCCAGCAGCAGCCTGTGTTTGTGTGGCTGCCAGAGCTGCAGGCAGGAGCTGCTGCTGCCATCAGAGGGGTTCCCCAGCTCCCTCAGCCCCCGACCAGTCTGCTTCTGTCCCAGCTTTGCAGGGGCTCCTCCAGCCTTGGGGCAACTGGGAGAGCAATTGATGTCTAAGGGGCTCAGGCTGCATGCTGGTCCTGGACAAGCTCTGCTTTGACATGCAGTGAGGAGTGACCCGAAGGGACATGGGACAGGTGCTGTTGGGTGGCTCTGGAAGCAGCCGGCCGGGGCCGGAGGAGAGCAGCCTGGGATCTGAGAGCTTAAGCAGTGCTTCCAAGCACCCTCTCTCCAGCTGCTGCTTTCTTGGCTGCTGATCGATTGCCAACTGTTGGCCATGCTTCAGTCACTTAACCCTGGTCAGGTGTCACAGGCAGCCTCTGGTTTCCACTGTCCCTTCAGGCAGGGTCTGTCAGGGAGGTGACACATCCCCAGTCCCTGGGAGGAGGATGCAGCTCTGCAGCTTGCTGGTGGTGCTCAGTGCTTAGTGTCTGTGCCCCTTGGAGCCTGCTGCTGTTGCCTGTGGAGGGCTTGGGGACCTGGGAGAGCTTCAGTGGGGTCCACCAAAGTGTCTAGTATGGTCTTGGGAGAACCCCAGCAAAGGGCCAGGGTTTAGAGGAGGCTGTGGTGAGGAGCTGTCATCTTGCTTTGCACCTTCCCAGAGAATACAGATGTACGTGTCTGCTGCAGAGCTTGGTGTTTAGGGTGGGCACTGAGTTTTTCATGTGGTCCACACTTGAAGGTGTGAAGCCCCTGAACTTGGCTGACAACTTCACTTGTGAGGAGTGAGCTCCTCTCACATTGGGAGCTTGGGTAGCAAGGGTGTCCCCTTGTCACTCCCCCTGTTAACCTCTGGACCTCACAAGCCTCTGAAGCAGAGGACTTGGCTGTTGCAGAGTGGCTGTCACAGCACCTCTGTCTACAGATGATCTGGAGTTCAGAGTAGACTTAGGGGTTGTGTGTTTTCCACTTCTAGTGAGCATTTGTGACAAGTCTTTGTCACCCTGAGATCAAATCCTCTGCTCGCAATGGTTGGAGGTACAAGGGTGGAAGGATTTGGCACCAGAGGGTGCAAATGAGAATCCTGGATGGATTTGTCCCGGTGAGGATGAGGGAAAATCTGGTGCCTAGTTGCCCTGTGGTCTTTCTGTGCTGGGGAGAATGGTCTGCCCAGCATGAGGGTGGGATAGCTGTGCTTGCTGGGAGAGCAGTGAGGTGATGGCATGTGGGGATGTCCCCACTTCTTGTCCTTTCCTCAATCAGCTTGGCTTCTTACATCCCTCCCCTCACCACCTCTTGGTCTGAGCCTGCCTCAGCCTGTGTCCATCTGCTCCCCTCCCCTCCTGCAGCGTGTATCCTCACTGCCTTGCTCTTGCTTGGCTGGCATGGAGCCATCCTATCTCTCTGGCTGCCTCTCAGCAACCGTGCTTGGCAAAGCCACAGGAGATGTCAAAATGCTGTGGGACTGGAGAAGGAGCTGGCCCTGGAGGTGCTCCCAGGGTGGTGGTGGGGGGTTGTTCCTTGCTCTGCAGCTCCCAGAGGAATGTGTGCCCTGCCCGAGGGCTGGAGCAAGGCCGGATCCCATGGGTGGGCACATGGGGAAGAGCAGCACAGGGTGGCCCTGAGCAGATGCATTGATGAGGGGAGAACCACTACCCAGCTACCCCAGCTCCCTGTGCCCAGCAGCAGGACCCACCAGCACACATGGCCCCTTCCCAAAGGGCTGCAGCTCTGCTGCGCCCAGCTCCAGGACGCCCCTGTGCAGACACAAATCCTGCCCAGGACCCCAACTCCGGGGGCTCTGCACCAAACCATCAGGTGCCTTCAGCCTTCCCAAGAGCAGATTTCCCCCTCTGTCAAAATCTGGAGCAAGGAAGCTGCCAGCAAGGAGGAGCTGAAGAGGTTGGGCTCTGGGTATCCCAGGCTGTGGATTCACGCACTGCTCTGTTCAGCCCACGAAGCAGATGCCCAAGCCTGGCTGGGTTCACCATCGGCTGGGCTGCTCCGGTGTCGCTGCGCGGTGAGGGTGCCTGCGGCTGGAAATGGAGCTTTGCAGTTCATGGCTGCTGAGTGAATTATTAAAATACAGTCCTCAGCAAGGAGATAACTTACCATCCGAAAGGTCTGTGTCAACGCAGCTAAACTGGATCTTTATGATGATGGAAAGAGACTATATAGAAAAGGATGAGGAACATGACAAGTGATGTTTTTTGGGAGGTCATGGCTGCGGACTGGAGGTGTTTGAGGGATTTGAGCAGTGGGTGTTTTCCTCTGCAGCTGCTCCTGCCCCAACAGAAACGCTTCCACAGGCTCAGATGGGTGGGTGTAGTGTGCACGTGCTTGGCAGAGGGGTTCGGCAGTGCCAGGTCCCGTCTGCCCCAATCACAGAGCTTTTGGGAGCTGTTGGCAAACACTTGGCCACTCAATGGGCATGGGCAGCAGGGCATCCTCAGGATGCGCAGTGAAGACCCTTCCCAGGCATCTCTCACCGCTTCCCTGCGGATGCTCTGGGTGGAACGGCTCCTGGAAGGTGGAAGGCACCTGATGGTTTGGTGCAAAGCCCCCAGAGGTGGGATCCTGGGCAAGATTTGTCTGCACAGGAGGGTCCTGGGGCTGGGCACAGCAGAGCTGGGAGAGTTGCGTGTGTCTGTTCTCCCATCTTCAATATGAAGCAGTCCTTGCCCCTCCCCCACAGAAGTGCACAGTTTAATTAATGAAATATTGACTTTTCTGGAGCACGATGCTTCTTCTGTTCCCCTGTGCCAACTGGAATGAGAAACACAGACAGCAACTCTTGGCCAAAACCAGGGAGCCTGGCCTACCCTTTGCTGTGGTGTTTTGGGGGTGCCCATGGTTGCTCTGCCTGTCTCTGGTTCGGAGCCCTTGGTGTCCCTGACAGTACCAGGGATGATGGCAGGGGACTGAGGTAGCCAGGGAGGCTTAGATGGCCCCTGGGAGGTGTAGATCTGACTGAGGCATCTGCTTCCCCCTCCTGAAAAGGAAAGACATGGCCACAGGGTGGCTGGGTGGGTGAGCGGGGCCCTGGGCTGGTGGCTGGGGAGGTGAGCGGGGTCCTGGGCTGGCCACACCTGCCTGAGCCCAAGCCTGGAACTAAGCCCTGCCTGCCTCACCTCATCCCTGCAGGGCAGCGACCCTGGCACTGGGCACTGTGCTCCTGTGCCTGCTCCAGGAGCAGGAGCTGTTCTCAGTGTGGCCGCTGGCAGGGGCTCAGGCTGCACAGCCCTTCAGCCCATGGTGCTGGGTGGTCTCAGGGGCTGCTTTGGCCATGGTGCCACGGGGCAGAGGGAGGGCGAGGGGCTGGTGCCAGCCCAGGCTGTCAGGTGGCAGTGGCTCTGTGCTGGCAGCAGGTGCTGGCACGGAGAGGCCGGATGCTTCCCTGAGTGCCCAGCACCTGTCCCCAGGCTCATGGGGGTTGTTCTAACGGACGTGCCAGGAGGACCTTTTAGTTTCTGCTGCAGCCAGTCTTCCAGAGCAGCCTTGCTCTGCTCCCCCTTTGGTCCTCCAAGCCCCAGGAATGCTGCCCAGGGACCCTGGATGACAGCATGGCTCATGGTGTTGTGTGAGCAGTGGCCCAAGCTGCCCTGTGTTTTAGAATCATGGAATTGTTTTGGTTGGGAGAGACCTTGAAGGTCATGGAATCCAGCACTGCCAGGGCACCACTGACCCCTGGCCCTCAGCACCACAGCTCCACAGGGGGCTTGGAAACCCCTCCAGG
>JANHGN010000062.1:0-46473 GCA_024605025.1 Megaceryle maxima
CCCCCCCCCCCCCAAAAAAAACCCAAACAACAACAACAACAAAAAAAACAATCAAACCCGGGCCTTTTATTTTCCTTATCAGTCTGCTATTTTTCAGTAGAGAATGTGTTACTACAGGTATTAATCAGAATTATCATGGCAGGGATTAGTAAATTTGGTTTTATTAGTAAACAAAATTCTCCCTTCTATTGCTTGTGCCAAGATGCAGTTCTTCTATGGAAATTGCCAGATTTATGCCTGTATCTGCTGAGAGAGAGAGCTTGACAAAGAATATATCTCTTCTTTTGATTTTGTTGTCCCCTTGGTAATACAAAGGGAAAAGAGGTTAATGTTTAACCACTATCACTAGCACACAGGCATACACATTCAGTTGCTTGACGAGCTTAACGACTTTCATTTAAGAACGTGACTTAAGGAATGACTCCAAAACATTAAAAAGTTGTGACAATGTAGGCTGGTAATACTGTGCTGACTGAACATAACTATATGTTTTTAGGCAGTTGTATTGAATACATACTCCTACAAGATGGTTGATCAAAAGTAGTTCATAGTTTTAAGACTAGGCAAAAAATGCATACTGATTTATCTCAGACAGCTGTGTCTGTCATGCCTTTTTAGTTTCATTTTACAGATTATGACTGAACTAACAGTTTATTGTAATTCTAGAGACCTAGTTACAGCATAATAAAATGAATGCCTCAGACCATCCACAAATTAATTTACAATTCTAACATAATCAATAGGATAAATTGATGTGTAGATATTTCTTATGATTGCACACTAGAATAACTGTATCCAAACTCACATTTAACCTACTTGTTTCCTCATTGCCCTGAGGGAAAGCAAAGCAAATGGCAGTTTACCATAATTTTAGTTGGAGGTCATTTACTCTTCTTTTCCCAAAGGAATTTTCCCATTATTGACATGTTTTTAAAAATGCCTAGCAAACAAATCTTTCCATGGGTTTAAAAATACTGACAACTGTTATCAGTACTAACAGTTGTCCTGGTTTGCAGAGCTAGGGATTTTAGTGCTTAGTGTGTGCTATCAGATTGTAGGATGTGGTTTTTTGCTGCCAGTCCTAGAATAACTTTCTACTTGGTCATTCCTCTTTTCATGACCTACAAAGCTAATTTGAGCAGGTCTTTGAGGAAAATTAATTGCATGGATCCCTAAAAACCCCTTTCATGTCTCTATTTTTTTTTTTTTACTTTGTTGGGTTTGGGATTTTTTTGGCTTTATTGCTGGAAGCTGTCAAGAAAGAGTCTTGCAGAGTAAAGAAAATATTAAAGACAGGCCAGCAGTGTAATTATAAAAAAATGCCAATGCATTTTAAAAATAGCACATTCATATCAACAATTTATAATTAAAATATACAAATATAAAAATATACTAATATATATTTCTTAAAAGGCTGTATGATGATGAATTATTTTAGCCATTTTGGCTGCTAGGACCTCACGTGTTTTCAGCACATCTTTCCACTTTTAGTAAAGTCCATTAAAGTTTGGGTTTTCTTTTGTCTAAGGACCTATAAGAAAGGGCACCTTGTTAATAACTGATGTTTCTTCCCTTCCAAAATGCTGTTTTGAATAAGGTGGAATTAATAATGGGCCTACCAATATTTTCCTTATATGTTACAGGCAAAAGGGTCAGCTGTAGATGTTCGGGGTTTTTCTGTTAAATAAAATGTTTTACAAAATAGATGCTTAAATCTAAAAGTACCTATTGAAAATAAAATGTCAGTGCATGTTCACTAACATTTTACTTGCAATATGTAAAAATTATTTGGAGGTTACTGAAACATTTAAACTGATAATTTGTTTTGAAAATTATTTTTAGATAAGAATAACTACAAACAGTTACTGGGAGCATTAGATTACTCATTTCTGTGTGCATATGCAATTGGAATGTATTTAAGGTAAGCCTCACTGTCTTGGAAACCTGCTTGATTGCTCACTGGTAATTTATAAGGCTGTATACTTCTGAGATATTGTCCTTTCCTACTGTAAAGTTTCTGTTGAAAAGAGTGAGAAATTGGTTGCTGAGATAAAACACATCATCCTGAGTCCCCAGTGGTATCATACCTGTTGAAATTTAGACAGCTTCTTACTTGCACCTATCCTGACTGCCTTGTGCAGGAATGCTTTCCAACTTGCAGTCCAGCCTGGTCTTTCCTTCATATAGAATCTGAAGGAATATATGCTGGAATGTATGTCCTCAAACGTTACCAGTCTCAAACTTGCACACGTAGACTAAACTGATTGTCTGGCTTTCTTTATAGCCAAAGGACAGAAACAGACATGTCCTAAAAAATAATACCAAACCCACCTTAAAATGTGCAATATTGGCTTCTGTTTGGAGGTGCTTCTTTTTAGTGACTAAACTAGAAGCTTCATGACTAGAATTGTTAGCAAGGGAGACAAATCTCACTCACTTCAAATGCCTGGAGACATGTATCACCTTACAGGTCATGTGGAAAAAGAATGTAAGTAAATTATTTCCACCGTGCTCCAGGTGAGTATCTCCCTGAAGGATGGTTGTGCAGATATAAGCAGTTGGCAATTAGTGAACATGAATTGGTTTTTTTTCTGTCAAGTGGTAAAATTTGTCATTTGTTGCTGTGAAGGATAACAGCTCTTACCAGTAAAGTTTCTCCTCAACCAGAACTAAAAACCACAAAATATTCTTTGTTCGTGAAGACTTGGGATATGATCTCATATTTAATTATTGCCTTTCTTTTTATTTCCTTCCATGCTCCAAGTGGAATAATAGGAGAACGGCTGCCTATCCGTTATTATCTGACAGTCGGGATGCTTGCTAGTGGACTCTTCACTGCAATGTTTGGATTGGGTTATTTCTATAATATACATAATCTGTGGTTTTATATAATGGCCCAGGTAGGCACAATGTTATTTAGATACTCTTGAGTTTCCACGGTGCTGTTTAGTGTTGCATTGGGGTTTTTTCAATTGCAAACAGTGATTAGTGGTTGGATGGGAGGATGTAAGTGCTGGCATATATTGTTGTTTGTGACAGGCAGAAATGAGAGAGTGGATAGCCCCCAGTTTTATTTATGAATTTTTTTTTTTTTTTAATGGATTTTTTTTCTACCAAGAAATCTTTGAAAACAAAGTGTTTGAGACTGTGTCAAATCAGTGATCAAATCTTTGTAAGCTTAAATGTGGGCGAGTTTTGAAACAAATGTGCTTACTTTTGTCAGTCTGCCAAGACCCAAATGATGCATCCTGGCTTTCTCTGCAGGAAAATTACATTATGCTGCTAATGATGAACAGTCTCCCACATTGGTGTGTCTGAGAACAGGCAGCTTCTGTAATGAGATTCATTGTGTGGGCTTTTTCAGAGCACTTGTAGAGCTAATCGGGGTCAGAAGAATATTTGCCATTGACCTAAAACAGTCAGGACCAGGGTATGGTTAGCGCTTTGGGGTCATTTTGGACAAGTCTGCATCTTGCACTGCTGTTTTCTTTGTGTTATGGCAGTAGCACTTTCACTGTTGCCATGTTTACATGGCATCATGCAACATGACCTGCAGCGTTACTAACTTGGCTACTACAAATTTTTATAACCATTTCACCAAGTGACCTGTTTAACAATGTCACTGCCCCAGTGCTCTTGGCTTACATGGATTCCAAGACAGGAACTGGTTCCTTGAAGGTTAAGCTTGACTATCTGTGCCAGTGCTGCACTGCCTGCTGTGGTCTGTGAATCCTGTAATACTAAGGGTGATTTTGCACGAGCAGCCTAACTGGTTTTTGTTGGGTAGAGCGGGGTTGTTTGGTTGCATGGTCAAATGCACGTTGTACATGTGAATTACTGCATTGTGATCTTTGTGTTAATGTGTAAATCTAGGCAGGGACCCTTTTAGGAGTTGCAATGAGGTAGGGTTATGATCTTTGCAACTTAAAAAGGCTGAAATAGTTCTTACTCCTCCCAGTTTATTTGCAGGTCTGTTAAACATTTTACAGTAAATGTTCAAAGTTACCCAGTCTCCTCTGAAGCTTTCTTTTTTACTGCTTGCTTTGATAGCAGATGTGCTTTGTCATGTTCAGATTGATTAGCATTGATAAGCATTATGTTGCTGTTTGAATGTGATGAATTGATTCCTCTGATCAGTGCAATATGATTTTTGGTAAGCATGTGATTGAATTACAACCTGTTATGTTTTAAATGATAAAACAATTGGAGAGATGTAGGTAAAGGCAAGAATCTGTGCAAAACATTGTAACTTGATTATTCTTGGAAAAGAATGCTTTCAAAACCCCCAGCTAAAGTTCTGAATTCATAGCATATGTGTAGGCTTCCTTTTCCCAATGCAGCACTTGACAGAAATTGTGTAGGTACCTGACATATTATAGGGTATGTTTGTTTATTACTGTTTTTATATACTTTCAGATAGCTAATGGGTTGGTGCAAACTACTGGCTGGCCAAGTGTTGTTACATGTATTGGCAACTGGTTTGGAAAAGGAAGGTAAATAATACATAATCCAAAGGTTTGGAAAAACAAATCAATACATTCTGGGCTGTAATAGTCAATTTAAATATCCAGCATTTGCTTCAGTGTTTTTTTGGGATGAAACAAGCAGGTAGATCTTCAAGAGGAGTTTCCTTTGTTACGGTAATTAATTTATGTATCTGTTTGAAATATTCTTTCATGTCAAAGCACTGTTCTGTGGAAGCTCTTTAGTCTGATGTTTAATTTTTCAGTTTGGAAATATTTAAGAGTAATTCTTGCAAGTACTAAATCTAAACCCATTTTTAATACTTATTTCATTTTTATGTGGAATTTTCCTTTTTTTATTTGTATTTCAAAGCAATTGTGAGGGTATAAATCTAAAAGTATCTTTTTGTCTAATGTCCTTTTTTCTAACACAATTTCAGAAACGTGAAAATTAATTAAAATAAGAAAATATATATGCAACTGATTTAACTTTTTTGTCACCTTTAAATAGTCTTTGTTTTTGTTTTTTTTAATTTCCCTTAATCCTGCATAAAGATCACTCACAATGTTTGTTTTGTCATACCATGCAGTTTTCCATAATTTTTTTCCAAGAGCTGCTTGCTAAATCCATTGCTACTATAGTGCCATCTATTTTAGATACATACCACTGAATGAACATTATTGTCAATCAGTTCAAGAGAAGGACATATGAAAGTTAAGTATGTGCTTTCTATATAAAAGTATGGGATAATTGAGAAGATGCAGGCTCAAACTAGTTTTCTATAGTCCCTACAGCCTTTTTGGTGAATGTTACAAGCTGCAGGGAATGATAAACATCAGACAGTACTGACCAATGTTTGTTAATCTGTGCAAAACAAAACCATTTATTCAGATTTTGCTTCATGCAAAAGCAATAGCTTTTACTTTTAAGAGGCTGCATAGTGGACTGGTGGATAGGGCTCCAGTTTGAATGTCAGTGATCTGGTTCTTGTTTGTATTTTACTACAAGTTCCAGGAAACATGAGCAGACGTCTTAGATCTTATCTTTAGCCAAAGGTGAAGATTTGGTTTAGTTCAAAATAGGTTGTTCCAGGTAAAATCCTGCAGAGGGCAAGGCTGTTTTCCCATGATTTAGAAGGAAAAAAAAACAAAACAAACTGATAACTGTCATGATTTCAGTAGGAGATTATTTATTTAATATTTTTTGTCGCTTATGTTAGCTCAACTGGAGCTGTTCTACTACAGCTCTAATCTGGGATTTCCAGGCAGACAGCAGTTTGAATCTGTTAGGCAAGCTTGTGCAGGTGTTATCTTCTGGTGCCTAGCAAGTCCAGAATGTGATCAGAAAATACCGTGTTTGCTCTACTTATCCTGCACAGATTGATTCCTTCTGCATAAGTCTAACATATCCTAAAAGCATCATATCATTGGTGCAGTGTGTTTGCAGGAGGTTTTTTAATTCCCAGAAGCGTCAGATGTAACGTGCATGTGCTATACAACATCTGCATACTTGTTTAATCTGCCCACAAAGCAACTTTATCCAAAAATACACAAGCCCTAGTGGTGCCTTTAAATGTAATTAAATGCATTGTCACACAGAGACATATAGAACACTTCCATTAATATTTAGGTACCTTGAAATTGCCAGATGAAAGACTACAGCATAAAGAAGTGGTCAAAGAACAGTAAGATTGCAAATAACACCATAGATGAAGTAATTCTTGATACACTTTTTTCAAGATAGTAATGCTTATTGATGGAGTAATAAGAAACATTTGTGGGGTTTTTGTGTGGTTTTTTTTATGCAGGCGAGGTTTGATCATGGGAGTCTGGAATTCACACACTTCAGTGGGAAATATCTTGGGATCCTTAATTGCCGCTTATTGGGTGTCTACTTGCTGGGGTCTCTCCTTCGTGATGCCTGGTGTAATCATTGCTGTGATGGGGATTGTTTGTTTCCTGTTTCTTATTGAACGTAAGTGCTTTAATGGGATAGAACCATGGATGGCTTATTATGGGTGAAGAACAACAGCTTTTTAAGCTAAATGACCCAGTGCAAAGTATATTTCTCAAGATATGCCAGTACTTCAAGAACTTCTTAGAAGACCCTGTGTATGTCTAAAGAGTTTATATGCTCAGAGTCTGGCATACCTGAGAGAATAATACGTCATAATTCAGTACACTGCCCTGTCATTGGTTCTCTGTCTTTATAAATGGTACGTATGTGTTTTAGCAGAATATCCTATCCTGGCTGCAGTTTATATTGTGTGCTACCATTCAACCCATGCCATCCATATTCTGTGCTATGAAATACAGAAGTCAGCTGATGCAGCAGGTTTTGACAATTTAAATTTGAAATGAAAAAGAAATGCTTCATCTTGTCCCTATGCAGACTTGGGGATATTAGTGAGAATGTTTATTTTACCGTAACTACCCTATCTCAGGAAGTAAAAAGGTTCTGTATAAATACCTAGAATGATGTAATGAGCTAGACTGCCAGAATAGTACTTAATGTGGTCATAGGATGAGAAGGGTGCCATGGAGCACCCTTTTCTTCTTCTCTAAAGCTACAGTTCCTCATTTCTACCAGGACTACTTCTGCATAATCTGTACTGTTGGTTTATTGTCAATACATCACACTACTGGTAAATGTTACAAGAGATGATTCATATGCCTGTTTTCACTAGTAACTGTGCATGGTGTTGTATTTCAGATCCTAAAGACATCAGTTGCTCCTGCACACCATCCAGTGTAAGTGAATGCTTTTTTCTATTTTGATTTTTGCTTTCTAATACATGTTCTGAAAATCAGATAATCTGCATGGCCCTTTTGTGCCAGGTTGTTAGAACTGACCCTGTGCTTGGGGGAATGATTGGTCTTCTGTGCTTCACTGGTAAGCTGGTTGCTTAACTTATATTAAAGCAATGTGAATCAAGAGGTGAATGATTTTATTTTTGCTAAAGTTCTGGAGTAGATAATCTGCATTTTGACCTGCCTTCTGCAGTTGCCTTCCTTGCTTCAGTATGCCATAGTGAGATAGCTGCCAACCATATCTTGTGAAGGGTCTCACTGTTTGAGAACCCTGTATTAGGCATTGAAGAAAGACCAAACAGCCCTTTTGCTGGCATAGCATCAGTGAACAATGCAGGTGTGAGCTTGGAAAGTGGGATGTTCCCTTGGATAGAGGGAAGGACAGTAGGAGCACATGGCAAGGGAAAAGAGGAAGAAAGGGATGGATATGAAGTTGAGGTGAAGAGATTGGAGCAAACAGTCTGTGACAATGAGTACAGTCATGGTATAACCAAATTTAACCAAAACTGATACTAGTGAAGATCTGTGAAGAGGAGAGAGATGTAACTGTGCTTGACGAATCAGTGCTTTAGTTTTGTGGCATCAGAGCAATTTTAGTTTGGAAGGAACAGGACCTCTGGTCATTGTGTGGCACTACTCTCTGCTCATAGTAGGCCTAAATTTGATATAGGATCAAATTGCTCAGAGCTTGCCTGTCAAATTTTGAAATCCTCAGTGATGGAGATGATGTTTATACGTATATTTTTGTTTGTTTGTTTGTTTTAAATATACAGTGAATTTTTAAAATGCATCAATCACATTTTACTAGCATCAAGACAATGGTTCTTGCTATTGAGTGCTTCAAGGGCTTGAATTTTGGCAAGGCAGTGAACTTCCCTAAGCTGTAAATATACTATCACCCACACAAACTGTGGAGTGCATACTGCCTGGATCACAAGGGAAAATGTGACTATTGACACAAAAATTTGAAAATCCAGCATCAGAGAATGACCACTTAAGGCATTGTCGAAGCAGGATTGAAGTGTTTGTGTGTGCGTGCCAACGTCAAAGCTTTCCTTGGGTTGCTGAACATTGCGTCTGTACTTCCTTGTGTCATTGCCTCAGCAAAACTCATAACTTTCAAAATTGTTTCTAAAAGAAAAGCTTTGTCTTTAAGTATTCGTATAACGTTGTTCCAACACTATTTTAAAAGTAGGTTGGTAGTGGTTAAGCTCTGGTACCAAGATGTTTGCCCCATGCTTTTGAGACAAAAGTTTACAAGACATTTTATGTACTCAAAATTAAGTAATGTAGAAAGCCACGGCAGTGGCAAAAAGATGTGCCTTAGAAAGCATTAACTACTACATGAGAAGATGGTTCCTTTCTTGCCTCATGTAGCTGTGACCCAACAGGATGGTGGCAATCCAAACAGAATGAGAGGGAAATAAAAGGCAAGGAAAGGAAACAAAAAAGGAGTGCGTTGGGAAGACCAGCTGGGTGTAACTTTTCAGAACAGAATGTCATTTGAAGCTCAGTTGCATTTAGGAGTGTGTTTGCAGGTTCACCTCTGTTTCATCTTTCATAAGACTCTGCTATGTGTTTGTCTCTACTGTAACCAAAACCCAGAGCATCGTGTTGTGCCAGGCTTTTTCTCCTTTGGCTCCCAGGGACTTGTAAGCAATCAGGTCTGCCACATTTTCAACAAGGTCTTTGGAAGAGTAGTAGGGGGAGATTGGCAATGAAGGTTTTCCGTGTGTGAGGGCAAATCAGGGCTGTTGAGGAAAGTGTTGGAGAGAAGGTCCTATGGGAATCCCACGTATGTTTTCCAGTACTAGGGGATTACATATGGAGATTGTCTGCACATGTAGGTATACATGAACCTCTTAGTTACAATTCTTGCAGGTAGATTGTGCAGGGATGAATGCTGTTTTTTACTACCCACCCCTTCAATACTTTCAGATATTTTTTACATTTCAAATGCTCTCTACTTCTTGAATAGTAACTGAAAGGAACTGTTCTAGTCTGTGTTATCTCTTCCAGCTAATGTGGTGCTTTTTTGTTTTTTCTCTCCTCAGGAAGTACTCCTGGTGAAGTTTCTGAATCCTTTTAGCACTTTGTGGAACTCATATTCTTAGTTAGTTACTGTGAGATAAGGTGTACTTGCAAAGTTCTCTTTTTCTTTTAATTCTCTTTCATTTCTTCAAGGTAACTTCCGTCAAGTATAAGAATATTTTAAGTGACCTGGAGATTCCTAACAGGAAGCATTTTTTCCTTAGCTTTTATGTAGTTCAGAAATGTTCCTGTGACCATTTCAGCTGCTGTTCATAATACCTAGAGCATAAGGTTTACAAAATTTGCTGTTAAGCTTTATGGAAGTAAATGTTTGTTACATGTTTAAAATATACTTTTACTGGAAAGCATAACTAAAAAGTTCTGCGCAGTAACTAAGAAGTTCTGCACAGTATGTTGTTAGTATATTTCTAGGAGCTGATACGGAAAAAAATTACTTCCAATACCTACATTCTGTGGTATTTTGAAGAAAAAAATAGTATCTTAGGAGCTTCTTTTCCCTTCCACTCACCACCCTTTCCCCCAGTCCCAGAAAAGAGATAGTGTTTGACCTAACCTTCTCTAGGGCACTAGCAAAATCCCTGCTTCAGGCACAGTCTCATTGTGTCAGGATGAATTTGACCTTCTGTTTCCCTGGAAACCTTGTCTTCCAGAGCAAATGGCATCATCTTCTTTCCTCCCTATTCTATATATTCACATCTGCAAATCTTGTAGGAGGTTTAGAAAAGTGCTTCCCCACCTGCCTTGGATCCTTCTCAGATTATGACTCACTATTGTCCTGGGAAGCTGTATGCCATTTGAATTGCTCAAGTACCTCTCTTCAGAGCTGTGTGGTCTGAAAAGTACAGTGGATTCTAAATCCTCAGTGAATAGGGCTCACAGCTTCTGTTTGCTGTGGAGAGGGTGGTTTTAGAAGTAAAGGAAATTAGTAAGGTAAGAATAGAAGTTCAAGAAGATCTCCTACAACTGCAGATGTGGTAATAAAAATGTCTGACTGTAAAGAAAACTGATTCCTAATTGCGGGAAGGTTCATATACTAAAATACTCTGTTATTCCAAGGAACAAAAAATTTCAGCTGTGTTGCCCAAGGGGTAGATTTTGCTGTCAGGCATACAGTGCTAGCTGTTCTTTTTTGCTCAGTCATTTCAGTGACAACCTGAACAACCTGTGTGCTTTTGCAAATAGAAGTGTTTTTTTCTAAGATATTAAAGAAACATAGGCACTTGCTTTGCTCATAAGGCTGCAGTAGATCACTTTGGACAGAAGTCTTGATTAGGTGCAGGCAGTTCTGCCAGCTGGTGCCAAAAGCTGAACCTCATTGTGGAAGAATGAGGTCAGTTAAATTTACACACAACTAAAATAAATGCTCAGTGTGAGGGAAGGACTTAGGGTAAATTTATATTAAGATTCATTGATCATATTCATCTCTGTGTGATATCACTATCTTGGATGAATTCAGTCTACTGCTTTTTTGCAGCATGATCGTGAACCCAGTATTTCCACAGAGTTTCTAGTGGTGAGTAATCTGATTTAATTGAGTTGTCCAGAAGCACAGATGAAGAGCCAGGCACAGAGCCTTGAATGGCAGTTCTTACTCTTTATTCACTGATTTCTTGATTCTTTTGCTTGTATTCACCTTGGCTCTGATTTATGAACCCGAAATTTGTTTCAAAGCAAATACTTGAGTACAATAAAAGCTAGCATTGCAGGCTTAATCTATGATTTTTCCAAAAGGTTACTCCCATGAGAAATGTGGGAGTCAATGTGCGTTACTGAGCATTGGTGAACTTTTATAATGAAAGTTAAATTTAACAGCATTTGTGAAATGCAATGAAAACATTTATAATTCATTATGTCTCATCTTTTCTCCTTTTCTCCCTGTACCTTTTTTTTTTTTTTAAGAAGTAAGCAAGTTAGTTGCAGCATGTTCATACAGACCTGCCTTTATGTTCTGGGAACTTTCTTTAACCTGACTTTGCATTTCCAGGAAACTTAACTCTCTTAAACTCCTGTGGCAAAGTGCTTGTGCATTTAAAAGAAACTAGGCTGTAATTTTTATCTTCTGAAAAGGAGAAAGAAGTCTAAGTGTTAAATGTCCAGACTCTCAGTCTAGTCCTTTTCCTCAGACATTTCCTTCTTACCACAGTAAATCTTATATTTCACAGTCAAATGAAAAAGTCTTTCTTTTTTTTCTCTGCTAAGCTACTGAATAAAGATGTAGATGACTTGTCTCTAGATAACAGGTTTTCTTCCCCACGTATTATTATAAATCACTATTTTGACAAGAGCCTAATTTTCTGTAAGATAAAAATATAAAAATCTGTTTCATCAGACCCTGGGGTTTTGACTGTTGTTTGTTTATTTTGGGGAATGCGTGCCCAGGACTGTTTGTGCCTCAGATCTCCATGGAGCAGCAGAAATATTTCAGTTTAGCCTCAAAAGTTTCTTGCCTTCTTAGAAGGATTTGGTTGATGAATGGCGGTTTGTCTCAAGAAAACTGCAATACATATCCTTGTATTTTGGGGGGGGAAGAATTATGTAGTGGGTGAGCATTCTTTTTTATGTGGTGTTGGGGTGTGGGGGAAGGTTATTTGGGACAGGATATTTTTATTATTATTTTTATTTCTATTTATTTTGTTTTATTAACATAGTGTCCAGATTGTGATTAGACACTTAAACATCTCAACCCTGAGGAATGCACAGTGCTTCTTGTGGTCTTAGCAATGGGTTCTCCCTGCCTAATTGCAAAACTACTTTGAAGCTGTATATTATATTCAGCAGACAAACCTTAATCATAGAATCACAGAATGGTAGGGATTGGAAGGGACCTCTGGAGATCATTGAGTTCAGCCCCCTGCCAATGCAGGAATACCTAGGGCAGGCCACACAGGAACAGATCCAGGTGGGTCTTGAAAGTCTCTAGAGGAGACTCTACGACCTCCCTGGGCAGCCTGTTCCAGGGCTCCATCACTCTCACAGTGAAGAAGTTTCTTCTCATGTTGAGGTGGAACTTCCTGTGTCACCTTGCTACCATTACCTCTCGTCCTGTCACAGGGCACCACTGAAATGAGACTGGCCCCTTCTTATTGACACCCACCCTTCAGATATTTGTAAACATTCATAACATCCCCTCTCAGTCTTCTCTTTTCCAGGCTAAACAGTCCCAAGGCTCTCAGCCTTTCCTCAAAAGAGAGATGTACCAGTCCCTTCATCATCTTTGTAGCTCTCTGTTGGACTCTCTCTAGTATTTCCTATCCCTCTTGAACTGGGAAGACAGGAACTGGGCACAATACTCCAGATGTGGCCTCAACAGGGCAGAGTAGAGGGGGAGGACAACCTCCCTGAACCTGCTGGCTATACTCTTCTTTATGCACCCCAGGATACCATTGGCCTTCCTGGCCACAAGGGCAAATTGCTGTTCCGTGGATAACTTGCTGTCCACCAGGATGCCAAGTCCCCTCTCCACAGGGCTGCTAATGTCCCTGGTAAATCTCTTTAGACCAAGGATCTCGGAATTGTATTTTCCAATTAATGTAATTTTGGTGTGAAGTGATATACTAATGCACTTGTTAGTAAGTAAGTACAAAAAGCAGGTCCAGATTTCTTTACTAAGCATGCTGAAGGTGCTGAGATTCTTCATTAACCCTCCTGGCCACAGGAGCACAGTCCATTTCTGGGTTAGATAGTGAGCATGAGCTAAATGGATAAACTTTTATGTTAAAGGGACAGGGAAATGAAGAATCAAGGTTTTCCTGAAATAAATCAACTTCTGTAGTTGCTACTAGGATCGTCTGCTTATGAGAAGAAGCTAAGTTTGCAATGTTAGTGAAAGTTCAGTAGAGGAAAGCTGTTAAGAGCAGTATTATTGTACTTTGAATTCAGTTTGATGCCTCTATATAAAATCAGTATGAAGTTAGCCTTCAAATAAATTTGTGATTGCATTTTATGTGTGTTGCCATAGGTCTGCATAAGAACTTTAAAACCCCAAAATACACAGTCATTGACATAAAGATGCTCCATTTAGGTTTATGTTTATGTAAAAATACACAAAGATTTTTGTTGCAGAGAAATTATTAACACTAATATAATCCTTTAAAAAGCAAGCTACTAAAGTATGGGTTTTTTTTGTTTTCATTTGTTTGTTTTGGTTTGGTTTTTATTGCAGAGTTCTAAAACCTTCTTGAATGGTGCATCTCGATTCAGAGTCCAGATGCCAACCTTAAACATGAAGGAAACCAGCAAACCTCAGGTAAAATATAACGTATTGTTGTTGTAAAATAGTATAGAAGACTTCTTAAAGCTTGTGTGGAATATTTACAATAGATTTACTGTTGGTAAAGAATGTTCTTCCTTTTATGATTCTGCAGTTTGCTTCCATCTTCATACACAAATGTAACTTCAGATGAAGGGACTAAGTGTTAAGTAACAAATATTGCAAATTGAGCTGAATAAGCTGGCATGCTTTCTCAGTTGGTCTGGTCTTGTGAACCTCATAATGTCCCAGCAGAAGTAATGCACTGCACAATATTTTAAAGATAGCAATTTGAAATCTTGAAATTACTTACATTGTGTTTGTCCCATCCTTGTGGTCTCGCTTCTCTCCCTTTTTAATGTAATAGATGTATGTACTTACAAGTTTATACATGAAGATGGAGAGTTCTAAATACAAGCAATTATTCACAAAATCTTGCTTAAAACTTGTAATTGTGAGTGCTGGTAATTCTCACTAGAAGCAGAATTCTGGATTTGCCCATTTGTGAGCAAAAAGACATTTTATCTAGTTATGGATATTAACTGCAGAATTCCATTTGAAGTTTTGTATTTGTATTCAGCACACTTGGCACGTTGTATCCTGAGAGAAAAAAGTCTTTTGTTTTTTTGGGTTTTTTTACATTTATTTCAAACTTTTTCAGGAAGACAGAAACTTCCTGTTCTTTTTGTCTTTTTCCCATTGAATAATAATCAGCATTCACAGGGTATAATAATCAGTGTTGATGAGAAGGTTTTGAAATTTTTTGCTAAGGAAACACTCATAATTTTGATCAGTCCAACTTAAACCCCCTCCGTACTGAGGTTCTCAAGAACAACCTCCAGCCCAAAAACAATTTGGCAATATTATTTCACAACCAGCTGGAAGATAAGGGAAGAAGATGTAAGAATATCAGCAGGTGTCTTTAGACAAGTTGTGAAGACAGAGCTAAAATACAGTCAGGATATTAGTAGAAAAAGATTTCTCATTGAACTCTGCTAGTACCCCTACCCTCAGCCTCTCCAAAGAACCTGCATCTCAAATGGGCAAGGAAAATATACCCCCACTCACTGACTGGTGCTCCCTTGTGAGCAGAACAAAGGCAACACGGACCACAAAGGATGAGGGCACTTGCTGGCCACGCTGTCAATATGCTTCCTGGCCCCCCTTCCCCAAGCTGGGTTATATGTTCATAATGCGGAGTCCTAACAAGGTTTAAGAATAAATGAATAAAAACTTAAAAATCCTTGTTTGTCACTGTTTGGTACCCCGTTTTTCTGCTGTTGACAGAAGATAATATTTTTCCTGACAAAGCAGAGTTGTGTGTTGCTTATACTGAGCTGATTATTGCAGGCAGCTTTTGTGCCTGTACAAACAGCAGATGTTTTGCATTTATGAGCTGGTCTCCTCCATGAGCACTGGAATGGCAGCTTTTACTGATTTTCATTGACATCTTCAATTACTGTAAAAAGAAAGCAAATATTCAGGATATGTAGTGATTGAAAGCAGAATGTGGTTTTGGCTTCATGACCTGAATACCACTGTATTCATTGCTGCTTATGTAAGGTTGGCCTCTTAAAAATTACTCAAAACTGAGGGATAATGAATCCTTCCTCAGAGATCAAAAGTGTGCCATATGCCGAATTGCACTCTGTGACAGACTGGCAAGGCTGAACAATGTTGTCTCTGCCAAACACAAACTCCCGTGTTTATTTATGATTTAGCTACATAAAACTCCCATATTGTCGATAAAACCAGTGTGAGTTGCTAAATAAGTTATTTGGACTTTGGTCACTTCAATATTTAACCCACTCTTCTTAAACAGGCTTAGAGCTACCTGTGTGATAAACGAGCAGCATTACCTCAGGCTATCCTGGTTAAGTTTGCTGTGCAAATTATACAGGAGATATTCACTTCAGACACTAGAAGTGTCTTCCAGTGAATCCAGTGGGGAGCTTCACTGTTTAAGTCTTTCTTTTCTTTTTCTATGTACAGCTGTAAGATGTAAATTCCCAGTTCTGTTCTGAGTGTTCACTTCAATGTGATGGATGGATAAAAATAACAAGATATCCTCATGGCTAGACTGGGATGGCTTCTTGTTGAGTAATAACTTACTCTACAAGTATTCTTAGGAGCCAGTGGAATTATTAGACTAAAATCCTTCCTAGTGCAGAAAAGAACTCCAAATTCACATCTTAAGTAATATTGGTAAACTCCAGGCTTTTATAATTTGTGGATTTCAGTGCTCAAATGAAACAGATATGAAAACATAAGTGATTGCTTAACACGAAGCATTCAGTATCCATAACTCAGTTGGAAGGATGGCCTGTACTTAAATTGTTGAATTAGATATTACAGAGTCTAAAAAATGGTCTTAATATTTGTACAGAAGGAAGATAATCCATGCTTTTATACAGAAATATATTGCAGTATGCAGTAGATTGTCAGTTTTAATTAGACCACATTTATGTAGTGGGGTTAGGGAAGACTGGAAATTGGTTTGCTCCATTAAACCATACTCTAGTACGTGGGCTTTTTGCAACTTGAAATTCTGCTCTAGCAGAAACTTAATTCCATAATGGAGTGTGTGCAACCAGATGTAAACAATAAGGCTTGTTTTACCTGTTACTGTGTATCTACTCTTTATATATATACCCTGTATATTCAAATCAAGACACTTTTAAAAGCTGTAACTTTCTATGATAAAATAGATAAATTAAAAAGAAAATAAAAGTGGAATTATTTGATTTCTTGATGTGTTTTGATGCACTGTTCCTTTCTTTTTCATATGATGTTGCTGGGGAAAATTGCAGGATCCAGAGATGCAGCGTTTGCTTATTGACAGTGAAAACTGTAGAGTATCACTGAACTCCAGCACTGTGGTCACTGGGGAAGGCAGACATCGGACATCAGCTATAAGCTTCCTTGGAGCCTTGCGAATACCTGTGAGTATAGATGCTATTCTTACCTGTTCCTCTAAGAATTATGTTTTGCCCCAGAATTCATATTTCCATGAAGTGGTAGATGATAATAACTTTGCTTCACAAGATTTGGTCGGCAACTCTGTTATAGATAGGCTAAAGCAGATTCTGGTACACAAGACAAGGTGTGCCCCTCCCAGAGGAGTGAAAATCAATGCAAGAGAAGTCTCTTCCCCAGTAAGCAGATGCCATTAGATCATTGGTTCCATCTTAGAAACTACAAGCATTTAGGCTCCAGTACCCAGATAAATTGTTTTATTTTCCCCACCTCATTATAACTAGTACTAGAGCTGCCTATAACATAAAAGTTTGCTGTTCTTGGTTAATGATACATGGGTATTAAGGATGGGATAGCAGGCTGAGTCTGTAAGCACTTCTCTGCATCAGAACTTCCTTCTATGGCTTCTCTTTTACACTCATCAGCTTGTTTTTAAAGGCTTTAATTTAAAAATCTCTTGTATGGTTTACACTGAGAGGTTTCTGACAGCCCAAGCATTCAGACTGTTTCCTTTAGGTCAGGTATTATCATACTTGGTTGTCCTCTCAATGCCTAGCTTCATCAGTAGGTTGCACAAGTAGAATTATATGGATCAGGTGTAAAGGTAGGGGAAGAAATCTCCAGCACCAAACCACTATGTTTCTTCATCTTCTCATCCTGTCCAGTCTGGTCCTCTGTCTCAACTGTTTATCCTGTGGCAAAGTGGTAGTAATGAGTAGAAAAATTGCTGCTGCCACCTGGAATCTTATTAACTGTGGTATTTTTCCTGCCTGTTGTTGGGAAGGGTTACAGCTGTATGTGAAGTATGTGTGTTGTCAATGCTGGTAACTGCAGTGGTCCACGCCAGGGATTTGAGAAATCTGTTTTCAAGCAAAATAGGTCAGATGGTGAGGGGAATGAAGGTAGGTTAATTTGGCAGTTTGTTTGCAGCTCTGTGCAGTAAGTATACTTTTCATATATCCAGCAGGAAAGACGACAGCACAAAATAGTATTTTAAATAGGCATATGCCCTCTCTGTACTGTGCTCTTACCATATATTGATTTGAATTGTGTCATACTGGTTAACTGGCTTTTTGTAAGGAGTTAATAAGAGAGAAATCATAGACCTATCTGAAGGAAGGTCTAATGCATGCAAAAATATGCCAGTTTATCTGGAATAAACTCCAAACTGGTTATAATACTAGGTAGAAACTCTTTACATGAGGAAAACAAATGATGCAGGTGTCTCAAAAGGTATCAAATCTTTCCTGTTCATTTCCTTGTTCTCTTCTCAGGAAAGGAAAGATACTTAAGTAAAATACTACAGTGTGCTCTGATTGTAAGCTTTGTGCTCTCAGGGGAAGAATGCTTCTTGGGAATTCTTGAGAGAAAAAAAAATGCTTCTTGGAAACCATTTTCATAATAGTCTTTGAAAGTAAATAGCAGGCTCTGTCAAGATACTAACTTCCTCTTTGTTTATTCTCTTAGGGAGTCATAGAATTCTCCCTTTGTCTTCTGTTTGCAAAGCTGGTGAGCTATACTTTCCTCTTCTGGCTTCCCCTCTATATCACAAATGTGGGTAAGTATCACAGTAAGGGGATACAAAATGATGACTACAAAGTGTCTGGAAATAAGAAAGTAAATGTTACTGCTTCTCAAATAAGCTATCTTTGCCACAGTAGCAGGCGAGTTGTAAGTCACCAACTAAAATACTTCTCAGTTTTATAAATTCAGTATTATGAAAGGGCATTTTCAAAAACAAGCAAACAAAGAATCTGTCTTATCTTCAACAATTCTGAGCATCAATGCTGTGTCTTTGGCTCTTGCAGACCAAACAAAAAGGCTTACTTAAGTGACCCAAATGTACATTAATCATGCTTTTAGAGCAAAGAGCCTCTCAAGCGTTCATTAATTGTTTATGAATCTGTGGCTATTCACAAATGGGAATATTTAGTCCAGACATATATCATCAAGAGCTCTTATTGCCTGGACTGTATCTATAAAGTGGTAAACTGTACTGGCATGCGTGTAATTGCATTTGAAACACCAGACCTGTGAATACCCAGTTATGCTACATTATTATTTATCATATACAACAAACTTATTTCTGTGAACAAAGAGTACTGCCATTAAATGACTTTGTGCTAGTATGACAAGACTGCGTTGAGATTTCTATGTTTTGTAGTCTGGAAATGAATTTTTCTTCTGTTACTAGAGCATCTTGATGCCAAAAGAGCTGGGGACCTTTCTACACTGTTTGATGTGGGTGGAATCTTCGGTAAGTTTTATGTATTAATATTTCATCCTTAATCAGACCAGTTTAGAAGAAGCTGTGGTATGCACAGCTTACATACATTATTAATCCTTGTTCCTTATGTCCAGTGAAGAAGAGTGGCAGTAAACATATTAAGTTGAGAACTGGGCTGATTGTTGAAAACCTAGCAAGATATCTTTTAATTTTACAACTCGCAGAGCCAGTGATATTGTCCAGTACAGAATGTAATAGCCAGGTATTACAGAGTCTTTTGGGTCCACCAGCTCTGGCTCATGAGTCTTGGTCATGCTGCCTGTTTTGGTTTTGATTCCTTGTTTTTATTGATGCCTCATAGAACTGCATGTGATAAAATTGGGAGATTGTAATAATAATGATGAGACTATTCTTTTGTGACGTGAACACTGAATAATTAATTTATGACTGTACAGACAGTAGAGCTCACAATAAAACAAGCAGCATCTTCCTGATGCTTAGATGATTTATGACATGCACACAACCCCCCATCCCTTCTCCACCTCCCCTAGTTCCCTTAGAGAAATAAGCCCTCTATCAGTCTATTGGAAAATTATGCTCACAATTGAGGAGCTTCACTGGATCAAGAGCTATGTAGGCACTGGTAGTTCAAGATGCAGGTGTCAAGGTGTATTGCAGTTGCTGTTCTAGTCTTGTGCTGGATGTGACTTCTGCCATTTCTCACTGCTTATTTCATCCCAGATAGTTAGAAGCCAGTTAGTAGTACCTTAGACATGTGGAATGACTTCTTTCAGCAGCATTTATTCTACTGTGAGTACAAGCTTAACCATGTGCCAGTGCAGCTTGGACCTTTGACATTTAAATGCAGGTGGCATGTGTGCCCATTGGAGATGGGCAGCTGGGAAGGGAGAGGCAAGCCCACCAATGTTTAAGAATCCAGAGAATTTCCTTTCCTCCTCCCTGTACCAAGTTCCCTGCTTCTGTCATCTTCCAAGTCAAAACCAGTTGGATTAATAAGGATATTTCCAAGTGTGAATTATGTTGTCAGTCTCACACTCTGTGCTGCTGCATTTAACCATACGTTAGAAGTTGTATCTCATTGTTTTAATCTGGTTTGAGTTTCACCAAGTATAACTGATGTCTTTTTTGTAAAACATGCACAGAGTGTTTTCCTCACATACCTCTGTCTTCTTTCAGGTGGAATTTTGGCAGGCCTGATTTCAGACAGGCTGCAGAAGAGGGCATCAACCTGCGGAATGATGTTACTGCTTGCAGCACCTACAGTAAGAGTTTGCCCCTCTCTTACAGCTGTGGCTGAGACTTTGACAGCATTCCTTTTGGAAGTTTTGCAGACAGCATCTTCTAACTTTGACATAAAGAGTTCAGGCCAGGTTAAAAGCTGGCATGAAAAGTTGAGCGTTTGAGCAAGTGTTGTCATTGGGGCCGCCTTAACTAAACAGGCAAACAAGTCTAATGTATGGCTTGTTATAGGATTATATGGAAAGTTTATTACTCTCTTGTAAAATTTGATGATCAGTTTTTAGGCAGAATTTTAGCCACACAAAGGCTAAAATTTTTGTGTTATAGCTGTTGGAATACTGTCAGTTGGACATGTGAGATGCATTTTTCTTTGATTCTTTTGTGAATGGTAATCTGTGCTGTGTTGAAGCTGGCAGCTTGAGAGATTATAAAATAGAGTGGTCCCCTAACACAGCCCTTTCTTCTAAAAGGATGTACTGGGGAATAGGAGTATACCCCTTATCCCCATCCTGTATCCAATCAAGCAATTACTGTAGTCTAAAAGGGCTTACTAAAACTTAGAACTAAATTTCACATAATACCAACCAAGATATTCTTGTAGTTAATGTGGGGAAAATGGTGAACATAGGATTAGTTCAGGTGTGGGTATTCTACATGCTTGTTTTTTCATCTTTACAGTTGTACATGTTCTCTGCAGTCAGTAAAATGGGTGTTGAGGCTACTGTAGGTGAGTATTTTAAAATTCCTTTGTGCCTGAACTTTTCATTTTTGATCCTTTAATGATATTTTATTTATTTATTTTTATTTTATATTTTCCATGAGAGGAGGAAATATGGAATCAAGGTCCCTAGACTTTGTTCTGCAGACTTTTTACAGGGTGAGGAAGGAGGGGATAGGAAATGAGTAAAGAGTGACATGGGAATGGTGATTTAGGTCGTACCATTAGTATTCTTTCTGGAGCTTGTGGTGTCAGCACAGACTTTATTATATTACCTATGCCCAATGTCAGAGGTGTTTCAAAACTACTTGTAGTACTTTTGACAGAAACATTAACTTGACTTGTATAGGCTGAATTCAATTGCAGCTTTCTATCTGTTACCTCAAAATGAAAGTTGAAACAAGTGCTGACAGTTAAGTTTTAGGGCCTTCTGGTGCTTGGTGCTGTACAAGCAGAGAAGGAGTTTATGGGTGGATCCTGTGAGCATCCCCTGCTCTTAGGGTGAGTTTGGTCAGATTTTCTGCATTCTGTGACCTACCAGGATCAATAAAGGTCCCAGGAAGTGTCTTCTGACTCTTCACCATCTCTCACTATATTAGTGAATTCACATTATGCAGTAAGCTTTGAAGGGAGGTAGGAATTATGTTACTTTTCCTCTTTTCCCAATTCTGTAATGGGGCCAGGGGAGCCAAGGGAGCGTTGAACAATTTGAGAATGATAAGCCATGATGTCTCCTGTTGTTATGGTTAACAGTCTTTCAGGAAACTCAACATTTTCCATTTTTGTCAACTTGCAACAGTGATGCTGCTTATCAGTGGTGCCCTGGTGAATGGCCCTTATGCCCTGATCACCACTGCTGTCTCTGCTGACTTGGTGAGTTTTGCTTCTCCTCTGCTTCCAGAGTAGTAGCTTTGGCCTCCAGAGAGAACCCTTTGACTTCTGTAGGGTTGTCAGTGAAGGGACTGCATTGTTCCAAAGCAAAGGGACAAGGAACTGGAAAGGCAGTGCTGAACTCAGCCATTGAGATTGTTTCAGAGTTCATGTATTGGTATGAATGATTGTCTTGCTTTTGAGAAGCTTCTAAATTATTCCTGCCTACTAACAAGACAGACCAAATCCTGTCCATGACAGCCCAAAGTGAATGGGAAGGTTGCATGGAAAGCCAGGTCCCTGTACAGGTGCCTTCTCCCCTTTTTATACTTTACGTCTTTAAATGCAAGTAGGAGTGGTATCTGTGTGAGAGATGAGCTGGAGACTTCATTCCCCTCAGTGCAGAAAGCTACAGCTGGCACATACCTTTACTTTTGTCCATGCTGCCCCCTGCCCTTTCTTGTACAGTTACTCTGGTTGCTAGCACTTCATCTGGATCAGGTCAGTCAAGTCACAGATGCCATGTGAAAACATAGACTCTCATATATTTCATTAGGAAAGTTGCTTTCAAAGGTGCTGGTTCCTTAAGGCACCAAGCTGGATGCAAGAGTCCTCTATCGACAAATACTCTAAATGTAGGAAATGGAGCAGGACAGAAATCGCCAAACATTCTCTGGAGCCCCATCCTTGGCCTTGAGGTCTTGACCAGACAAAGAAGGGCACTATGCTTTGCCCATGTTATCCTTAGTTTTGCTGAAGGGACTGCTTAGCTAGAAGGTGAGGCCTGACATGGCAAGATCCCTACCTGGCCTTTGGGAAGAGGGTTGAAACTGCTAATCAGTTCCTCAGATGTCAACAACCAAACATCTGACATGAGCAAATATTACTTACTTGATTGCTTCACTGGATTCTCCTCAGGGTACTGGGGGTAAAGGACTGTCTCTTATTAGTAGTTCTCTGAACTATTCCATTTCTTTATCTTTCTACTAAGTCACTTTTGGTCTGAAGACCTGCATTCTAAAATGGGGACCGAACAGCTTCTTTTGGCTGAAGAATTACTGAATTAGCATTTCAGTATAAATCCATAATTCTGGTCACAGCAGTGCTCTTTTTGTTTGGTGGGGTTATTGCTCCACAGAGCTTTGCTGTATTAGCAGGGGAAAAGAGGGCAGTGTAAAAAGCCTTGCAGCATAATGCAAAGCTGAAGTGCTGTCCTTGTTGCTTGTATCCACAATGTGCAGAACAGAAAACTTCTTGACTCCTGTGGTTTAAATAACATTATTTAAGTCCTTAACAAAGGAATATGCTGTAGGCAACAGGTTGGTGGGGTAGAAGGTTTCTTTAAATAGTGAGACGAGGGTCTGAGCTAGGATATCTAAGGTACAATGTGAAGGTGCATCTAATGTGGAGGGTTGTGAGCTAGATGATGTTGTAAGGACTTTTTTCAAAGTTCATCTCAGGATGGGTCTAAGTAGTCTTTGTCACTTTAGGGTACCCATAAAAGCCTGAAGGGGAATGCAAGAGCCTTGTCCACAGTGACAGCGATCATCGATGGAACAGGATCTGTAGGTAAGCCAGAGCCATAAGGTAGCCTGCCTTAGATGTGGGAGGTTAAAACAAAGGATCTTTGAGAAACTAGGCTCTCTCCAGCTCACAATTTACGAGGACTCACTATAGCTTTGGAAATGGGGGAAGTAGAGCAAACTTAGCCTTAAACCTCTCCGGTGGTCCCACGCCTTAGGGAAGGAGGAAGGGAGTGTGTAGCCTGATACTGGGCACAGACAGCAAAACTTTATTCGTGCCCTCCACACTAGTTTCTGGAAGGGAAAATTGAGTAGGATTCAGCTTAATACTGGATAGGCATTTTGCTGAGGCAAAAGTAGGCATTTCTCAAACTTCGAGTCTTCCAGCTTCTCCTGTGTTAGTTTTGTCATTGGCTCACAGCTGTACCAGTAACGTTTTGCACTTTCTGGGATATTTTAATACATCAGGTAATACTGAGTTGACTAAGTGAAGAAATTGATTTTCTATCTCAGATTAACTGTCTTTCAGCATAGTAAATCTTGCATTGTGTCATTCTGACAATATCTCTATTTTAGGTGCAGCTTTGGGGCCTCTCCTGGCTGGTCTTATTTCCCCATCTGGTTGGAACAACGTGTTTTACATGCTCATGGTGGCCGATGCATGTGCCTTGCTAGTAAGTCTAAAAATACTATTAAGTGGTCGTGTATTTCCTTTGTGTTAAAGCATCTTAAAATGTAAATTTTCCTATTGCAGTTGCAATACTCTATCATATAAAAAAGTTCCAATTGTGTAGGAAATTTTCAATTAAAGATTGAATTTGCTCATTTTTAAATTCTCATCTAATTTTAATCAGAACTGCAGATGAGTTCTGATGCACTTCGTTCCCTGAGCAAATACACATCTGTTATTTGCTGACTGAGCATGTTACAGCAGACATACTTGTAAGTAAACCTTCATATACAGACCTAGAACATGCCTCAGATTCCACTCACATAAGAATTACTTCTGTTTTCTTTAAAGCCAAGTTAAGCAAAGCAGTAACCAATGTTTTGCTCCATTGCTCTAGCACCAAAATCACCATGATAATGAAGCTGTTGAAAGTTAATCACATTCTCCAGATGGGCCCTATAACTGCTATGCTAGGTTAGACAAAACACTGGCATCCTAACTTCTGACAGTAACTAGGAGCAGATGTTTAGGGAAAAGGAGTTCAACACACAAGGTGGCTTGGTACAAAGCACGTCCTTTTTTCCCCATCCGAGATCCTGTATGATTGATAGTGAGACCCGAAGAGGTTGGAGGGGTTTTTTTTTTTTGACTTCTGACTTGCTCAGCTTTGCTTTTAAGGACCAGAGAAGACACAAGAAGGCAAGTGTCTTGCTGTACCTTTTGAAGTCAGTCTTGCTGCACCCACCTTTGGGTTAACCTGTAGGTGACATTTTTTGCATTTGCCACAAATTTCCCTGGCAGGCATCTGTGGCAGCTTTGTTCTCCAGCAGAGTGGAATGCTGCTATGATTACCTCAGAGATGTCATGAAACATCACTTACTTATCCTCTCCTTTTGAAGGCCGAGGTGGAAGTGCCCATTAAAGGGCAAGGTGACTGTGAAACACTTGAGAAATTCTCCTTCCTCTGTGCTGGTTGTGCCCAGACAAAGCTCTGTGCCTGCAGGGTGTTGCACTAATGCTGAGTGTCTTGACCCCTCTTTCTGGACACAAGAAAAGCAGAACCTCTTGCTTCGGGTTACAGTTGAGGGGTTGTTTGGGTTTTTTTCTAAAATCAAGTTAACCCCAAAATTTTAAAGTAATCTTTCCCACATTTAAGATGTGAAGTACCTGGAAATTAAGTAAAGTAATAAAGTAGTAGTTGAAGTATGTTGCCACTGGTAGTCAGCAGCTCTATAAATCCCGATTTGTGTTCTTTTCAGTATTAGATATTCCATGCTGCAGAGTAAGGTTTGGGAGATTGTCACAGTTTTCCAAAGTGGACTTAAAGCTTTGCTTTTTTTTCCTTTTAGAGTTTTTTTTTAATTTGGTTTAATAAAAAAATCCCATGTTTCTTTGCAGCATTAGTTAAAATGCCTTTGTAAAGCTCTGCATTTGAGAGGGTTGACTCTGTGCTATTGTAATAAATTCTGGGTTTTGTAACTCTTGTTCTGCTTTTCCTGTTCATTGCAATACAGCATGTAGATGCCTACGTTCAAATGTTACTTCTTCAAAGTTGCCTGGAGGGGCTTTAGCCTCTTACATAGTATTGGGTTCTGTCATTCTTGGCCACTCCCACAGCTCTGAAATGTTAGGTTTAACTTCTTAAAACACTGCATACTTAGAATAGCAAAGAAACTTCCATTTATAACAGTGAGACTCTGAGTATAAGGAAACCTGTAACAGAGGAACCCTGGAAGTTCTAATTCTGTTTCTGATGTACATGGGAATCATCAAATTTTATTTGCAAAATTAATTTCCTGGGTACTATCCTAGTAAACCATTTAAAGTGCACTTGAAAATCCTGATCTTTCACAGGCAAGTAAACGTGACTGACTTTACTTGTCTTGACTAATTGTGTGATTAAAGCTTTTCACACACAGTTGTTTTTTAGAATAGCAGCTAAAATACTTTTTGCTCCAGAATTTCTATCTGCCATATTTTATTGAGTCTTGGGTTCCCTCTGCTGGTTTCTTTACACATCTGCTGGTAAAGTAACTTCAGAAAGCCATTCTGCTTTATACAAATAAATTAATTGCAGTTGCAAAAAAGGAAATTATTTTCTTCTTCCAAACATTGACTGAGCATCTGTAAATTTTAATTTTTTTTTTTTTTTTACCAAGTTTAGCGTTGCAGCATAATGCTTCAAGTGAGGTACTCTTTGAATATCAGTGAACATCTTATCCTGAAATTTAGCTTATTTATATATCTGTGTAGATATTAACACAGATACTGTGACTGTTTTTGCAGTTCTTACTCCGTCTTATTCAGAAGGAACTTCGGTGTAATGCAGATCATACCCTGTAAGTGTTATGCATGGCTGTTGCTCTGTAATAACAGTTTAAAAACTTGTTACTAAGCCTTTTGCCTGTGATACCTAGATGTAGACTGAATGTGTTAAGGTTTCTGTATGTCCATTCCTGTCTGTTTTCATTTTACTTCAAAAGAGAAATCTTGGTTTGATATTTTCAAATCATGAACATTTTTCTTCAGAACATAATATTTTGAAAAGTAGCTGCTAACACGTCTCTGTCATGATCTCTTTATTATGACTTTTTTTTCTTTGCCAAGTATGTAATCTTTCTGGGTTATGTCTTGGAGCATGCAGGTGGGGAGTAAGAACCCACTCGATTGCTTGTTCTGTGTTTATTAATAGTTTCAAATGTAAGTTGTTCTAAAAAGTCTCCGTGAAGGAAAGGGTGACTCTGAATTTACAGTGTTTTGAATTGATAAAAAAAAATCTCCACTGAATTAATGGGGTTACACTTGCATATGCAAAACTAAATTGAGCCCCTTCGTTGTAGTTTTGAAGTAGTAAAATGGACAGAGAACAGAATAACACATGGCAAGGGATGGAGCCTACATTTTGAAGTTAGTGGCTCTTACACCTCACATCTCAACTTTCCCTGCCTGGTTGCTGTTCTTCCCAGATTTAAAGAACACTGAGCTATGAGACCAGATTTGGAATACAGACTGCATCAGTGATCAGAGCTCTTCCCTGAAAACCAAGCTTCATGGAATTCATTATTCTATATGTGAGAGATTCTATTTGGTGAAGAACCTTGAGCGATTCCTGGAAGCAGTGTGAGAAATGCAACTAGTAAATCCCTGAAGCTCTTATTTTTGCACATGAATAAGTACCTCAGGATGGCAACTATTCATCAGATGAAGAGAGAGGAACTTTGGGAAGGTCTTAGCAGCATGCCTCAACTGAACCAAAGAGAAATACCAAGTGCCTTTTTATTTCTTTTGATAGGATGCTTTTAATTAAAATGCCAACCTTTGTATTTTCCAAAAACTAGTCAAAACCAGAGCAGAAGGAAGTTGAAATCCTAGCAGTCTAGCAGTGAAATGTCCCAATGTTCAGTGAGCAAAGTTTGTATCCCTTATATCATATTGCACACATTGAGGGCATCACTTTATAGAGGACAATGCCAGCTGGTTATTAAGATGCAGTGCTCATAGTATTTTAAAGCTGCTGAGACAATAATAACCTCACTGTATTATTAGCTTTTAACTACAGTACTACTTCTAATCCCAAGGACGACATCCAGCGTTCTGGTAGGTAATGAAATGGAATTTGGTGTGTCGGTACCACAGTTAGCTGCTTTCACAGACTCTCTGGGTGGGTGTTAGTCCTTAATTAGCATTGTGCAAAAAGGAGCAACAAATGTAGATTATGAGTCAGAATTTCCAGTGACAGGGCTCTAATGATTTTCAGGGCATTATAAACTGGTTGTGCAAATGTCACATAATAGTTGTGCTGCTCCACTAGGCTGCGCTGAAATGAGAGGTGGTTACTTTGAGGTGGCAGAGAACAGTGAGCTGTCAGAGTTGAGCACTGCAGGATTGAACAGATGCACTGCTTTAGTACCAGCTGCCACAGTGATCTCTGTTGGGTGCTCCCCATATTCGGTGCTGGTATGTGCATGTGGAAGTCATTGTCAGATCAGGGCCTTAAAAAGCAGAAATTTCTTTCAAGTAGCTAATTTCAGGTGGTTCTGAATTTGAGATTTGGAGCCAAAATACCATAAAGAAAAATAACCCAGGTCATAGGTTGTAAGAGAACATTTCAGTAACTAGCGTTACCCAGCAAATAGATGGTTTAATGTCTTTAAAACATATCATTTCCTTGTACAGGTATCTCCTTTGCAAAAAAGATGTTTCTGTGAATTATTTTTTTTTAAAGATGTACAAAGTAAAAAGGAAGGGTTTTTTTGTATGAGGTGCTTATACTTAGATCATGAAGGTTAGATAATTTAATAATTTAAACTGTGTATTATTCTTAATTGTATTTATTAAAGCTCCAGGTGAATGTCTTATTCTGAACTCTGCTCTGAGTTTTGTGAAACAATGCAGTAGTCTTTAAACTTGATTAATAAAACAGCACACTCTAAGAGTCCAGCAAAACATGGAGAAACGTCTCATCGGCTGATGGTGATGTGGTCCATATCCAGCACTTAATTGCCAGGGCTGTTTTGTAATTGTTCATTCTTTGATGAGTTATTTCACTGGTTTGATTGAGCACGTGCTTTATACTTGACTTGAGCAATGTTTGTTTAACTGTTTAACTGTTATGCTGAACAGAGATACAGGGAAGACTTCAGTCCCACAAAGAATTAAGGAAGATACTGAAGTCCTTGTAAATGAAGGCCTTATATAGGCCCTGACCCTGCAGTTATCTGGGTAACCTCACATATTTTGAGAACTTCTTCAGACCAATGGGAATACTTAATAGGTGAATTCATAAATCTGTACTGCATTTGGACTTCAGGCTGTAGTTAAATGCACTGTTACTTGAAAGGACTTCCATGGTGGTGGCATGGCACACTGCCCCTTGCTCAGCCAGGGACTACTAGCCAGACCAGGGCACAGATCTAGCCCCTGATAGGGGAAAAATAACATTGCAACCCCAAAACAGCCGTAGTGGCACAACTTTGGTGTCTGTGTGAGGAGGGAGGGATGGAGGACTTTGTTAGCTGAAGATGCCAATCCCTTCCCCCCAAAAAGGTATGTAGTGCCATATGCTATTTCATCGAAACAATTTCAACTGCTGTGCTCAGGCTTTGAGAGGCTATTCCCTGGGGGCCGAAGTCTTAGGTTAAAATGTTCTCAGTTGTGTTTAACAGTTAGAGGTTGTAAAGATATTTAACTGTGTTGAATATTGGTTTTTACTTGTTGGGGCTGCTGCTGTTATTTATTTATTTATTTGAAAAGCTTTTGCACTGCAGTGACTTGGATATGGGATGATGACAATGCTGGAGGTGCTGTGCTGAGTCCTCCTATCAACTGTAGATGGGAGTTAGGACTCCTAGTGTGCTGATGTCTCCTTCCTTGCTAATGTGCAGCATTCCAGTTTACAGCTACAAATTTGTTGGACAAAAAGATAAAGATTTGCTTTTCTTTCTTAAAAACGCTAAAGGTCACCCAAGTTGTGAAAAAAATGTGTGTTTTGTTAGTACTGGTTGTCAATAGCCATTAATCTGGAAATGAGCAAGACTGACAGAATTTTGTACGTAGAAATGAGTGACCAGTAGGTAGAGCCAAATTGAAATATGACTGCAGGATTTGTTTGTTGTTTTTTAATACTGACTATTGTGAATGTTATCCATTTACCATCCTGTGTTGAATAAAAATAGATCCTACTTTAAAGTGAGAAGTGCTGATTACTTCATCTTTTACATCTCCATGAAGAAATGCTCCATGTATTGGTCAGAAGGCTAGACATCCCCGCAGGGACAGCGCTCCTCTCTTGGGAGGGTAATGAAAATTATTTATTAGGAGAACAAATTAGGACCACTGTTATGAAAACAGTGCTTTTCTAAACTTGAATGTGTAATCTTTTCATTTTGTAGGACTGTGGATTGTGCAACAACAGTATTTCCAATCAGCTGCATCAGATGGGTATATTCCACTGACTTGACTTTGTTCTGATAGGGAAGGGGGACACTCATCTGAGTCAGGGACTGAGCCCAACTCCTACAGCATAGTTTTAAGGTGGCTTTTTTTGTGGTCTGCGTTGCTTGCCATTCAACTTATATGAAATGGAAAAGCTTCATCTTTACTGTCTGCCTCTAATAACTTGGAACATTTATTGTCGTGATTATGTTAAGATATTTGACAGGGTTTGTGTGCCTCTGCCAGACATACAGTGTCCAAAATGACGGACATGCTGGTGAAAATCTGCCTGGAAAGGAAAACAATTTCTGGTTTGAAAAAGTTGTCTGAGGTTCTTGGACAGAAATTCTCATCAAAATATGCCCCAAATGGTTCCAGGAATAGGGAAATAATAGCTGGAGCATCTTAGAAAAGAAGGGAGACTCAGGTCCAAGTTTTTGTTCTACCTGATTCAAAGCAGGGCCTCCAGTCTCCAGCAGGGCACTTGTACCCTCACAAGCACCTTGGCTCTTGCAGAACATGCTGCAGTAGAGGTTTGTCTCCATTGTGTGTAGGAAGGGTTCATAGGGTGGGAAAAAAATTATTAGATAGGTAGCAGGGAAGGTGGTGTCATGGTCACAGGTCACTTTGAGACTTCTTTTGCCTGTAAGTTGAACTGCTAACCTTCTCCGTGCACTAATACACCTACTCCTGTATGTTTTGCCAGTTAGGAGATTCCAGAAGGGATTCTGCCTTCCACTTTGGGAGGTTATGGCATGTGTTTCTGGCTTAATATCCTTAGAATAACAATGGCAATTCTCCATGTGTGTTTGTGCTGATGTCACACTGCTTCAGACTTTGGCTGGCCTCATCATATTTATGCTTGGGAATCTGTTTGGTTGCTGCTGGTAGGTTTCTCCAGTGACTGGTGTGTGGGGCTGTCTATGTGAGAAGTGCTGCTCAAAAGTAGGTAGATGTAAGATGGTATAAAATAAATCAGAAGGTGTTTGGAGATGTTAGAGGGAACTGTTCCTCCTATGGAATTAATCTGAGGATGATTGTTTACAATCTCATCAAATGCTGAGACACAGAATTTGTTAGTGGTGTTTTCTGATATGAATAGAATTTTATGGCCTGCGTATTATATAGGAGGTGAGATCAGATTATTTCATGATTTGTACCAACCTCAGTGTTTATCAAATACAATGTTTTGGTTGCTGAACTACACTAGATCACTTTCACCTTATATCAAGTCTTTTTTGGTTTTGTTTTGCTCTCCACTAAACTAGCCATGCCACGGTACGGACTCTGTTCTCTCGCAGCCTGCCATGCCTGTGGAGGGACAGCAGACAGTTTGTTCAGAGGTTTGCGTCTGCATCCTCTGGGGCTTTGGTAACCTTGAACTACATTTTCTGCCATGCTGAGTTAAAAATCTGATTGTCATCCTTAAAGCTGGGGAGGGGGAAGGAAAGGATTTAGCTGCTGGTATTCTTCAGCCTCATGTCTAATGACCTTAATTGTTGTGTTGTCTCACTGCCTCTGAGTTTAATAAACTTGATTGCTATAAAATGTTGGTTGTTCCCTTCTTTGTGTCCCTTCTTTTGGTTAGCTTTCAGATTGGAATAAGGAGAGGATTAGTTAACATCACCAGCTAATGCTTGGAGTTTATTTTCTTTTTCCTTAGTATTTCTCTCTTGGTGAAGAATGAGTTACCCTTCTGCTGCAGTGAAATTTTCCCAGCATGTGCATACAAGAGCCAAACTTTCTTTAGGCATATTTCAGGGAACCTGCTCATCTCCTGCATCAGGAGATTAGCTGTCATAAATGTGTTGAAAACCTCTTTTGACGCTCTGCTTACCAAGAGGATTTTAAGGATGTTTTCTTCACCTCATGATGATACTGAGGGTAGGGTTTCTCTCCCTCCTCCTCCTACAAAAGCAGCTGACAGATACTTAATCACATTTCCACAATAGTCCCTTTGGTCCAGTTGTTTGTTTCAGGCAGAGGAGGGACTGACTTAGGTGTAGTGCCATGTAAATATAAATACTGGAATGCTGTTAAAAGGTGGATGCACCAGATAGGGTCTCACTTAAATGGGACTGCAGAAACATTTCCTTCCTGGTGGTTGATTACAGTCTTCACTCCAGGCTTTTCCAGCCGTTTACAAAGGGAAGACGATTAAGAACACTTCATGAATGTTTTATGCCATTGACTTCATAAGGGGCTGTCTTTCTGGTTGAAAGTTGTTAAATGTTACTCTGTGCCACACGACAAGGGTGCCTACACACATCTTTGCTTGTGGAATATCTTTGCTTGTTAAATAACTATTCAGATGTAAATAAATACAAATGAGTCTCTCTTTTTTTCTTTTTTTTTTTTTTAATTGTTTCTCTTATTTCCCCCACTCAGAGAGAGATATATCTACGTGACACTGAGGTTTTAAAGAAAGGGAAGCAAGGAACCCTTTAGCATAAGTAAGCAGAAGGCTGCATTCAAGAGCTCGAACAGATTTAATCTAAAAAAAGAGCAAGGGCCTCTGTGTATGAAAAATTGGGTACAGCTTAAAAAAGGGAGGTGCAAAGACAGAAAGATGGTTCAGTTTTGGAAATGAAAGAGGAGGACATCAAGTGCTGATGCATGATTAATCTTCAGGGTGTAACCGAGGTGCTATAGAATGTGGGATGGGGTATTGGTAAAAATGCAAAGGTGGCAAAACAGAAAAGACTGAGTTGACTGAAAAACTCTGAAGAGGTGAAAATCTGGAGTTGGTATTAAAAAAAAAAAAAGGAGGGGAAGATCCACCTCACCTCAAAAGTCCTGTGTGCTGAGCAGTGTTTGCAGGCAGGAACAAGGGGGCTGCTCTCCCTGTCTGCTTCTGGCAGGCACCAGGCTTGGCCTCGGGAGACCCTGGGAACCCTGAGGGACATATCCTGAGGGGAGAGGGCTGTGGTGACTGGATGTGGAGCTGCTCAGCTGCTGGGTCACTTCCAATGTGTAATTTAGGTGTATGTAACCTGCGAGATAAACAAGACGCTTTGGCCTGAAAAACGTTCAGATTTTTCAATTTGAAGTTTGGCATTTTGTGCTCGCATCTGTAATTTTTTTCCTTTTTTTCTTCTCTCCAGGAACTAATTGGTTCCCGTGCTTGTAGGAAAAGCCTGTGAAGGTTGGTCCTATCTCAGCACTACAGCAACAGAGGGTTTCTGTAGGTCTCTGTGGAGCTGTTGCAGGACTAGCATTCAGTGGTGTTCAGTTGATATTTCACTTTTTGGCATCAGCCCACTCCTTTGCTCGTGTGGTGGTGGGTTGGATGCAGAATCGGATGGACAGCTACTAGAAAATCTGAGCAGGGCTGAAACTTCGGATGTCCTCTCAAGGCAAGGTGCAGGCCTGTCCCTGTGGAGCCCAATTTGAATTACTTCATCTTCAAGTTACCACAGTTACTTGGATCTGGGCTGGGGGTAGTGCTTAAAAAATAAATGTCCTAGAACCTGAATTACTCTGATATTTGCATTTATTTACCATTGTACTAATCAATTCTTCTGCTCTAATCACATTTATAGTGTGTTTTTAAAAATGCCACAGGGAAAAAAAAAAAAAAAAACCAAACTAAAACTTATTTCTCATTTTTACTCACCCTTAGAGGTCACTTTCTTTTATAAACCTGGTCCTGAGCTCGGGACCAGTCTCACAGGATGGAGATTTCGTATTTGTTAGAAAATTGGCTTTTTTGTGGCCTGCCATCTATAACTGAGTTAATTTTTTTATTTCACATAAAGATTCACAGAAGGCAAAATCTTGGCAAGGTGTTATTGGACAGATGAACTGCAGCAGAGTGGGGTGAGGGAAGTTGCTTAACCTTTCCCACCTCTGAGTACTTCTACAGTTGTACTCAGAGGGCAGAGAGAAGGTGTAATCTCTTCCAGACTTTACTCCCAGGAACTGACTCCCTTTTTGCTTGTGTAGCTCAGGAGCAAGTGTTTGGAGAATCAAAAAAACTTTATTTAAGTCTTTGCCATCTTGGGCACTGAAGACCTTTTCAGCTTATCTGATACCTAAATCCTTAACAAGTGTCCTCAATTTCTTAGGTTATTCAGAAACCAGCAGCAGCTTCTCGCATTGAGACCAGACCTTGAAGTGACAGCCTGACTTCATATGCTAAATCAAGAGGGATACAGTTGCTCCCATATATGTGAGTGTGTGTGTTTTATATATATATATATAGATATATATATGTGTGCACGAGTTGCAGCATGAATTGAGATCAAGCTGAAAGGGATGGATTTCCCTGTCCAATAGGTATAGAGCATCTACCTCAAAAGAGAAGCAACAAAAGTGTCAATACCTTCAGAGTTCTCACCTTTGTCCTTTTTGTGATATGAAGGGTAGTCTGTACAGGCAGCCCCTTGCAGCTGAGTGACATAAAGGCAAAACTTTCAGAAGTGGGTTTCTTCTGAATCTTCTGCCAAACACGGTGATGCTATTTCTGCTGCAGAGGGCAGAGTATTATATCTGAGTCTGAGTCAACCCAGTTTCACCACAGGCCATGTGAGACTTCATCTTAATAAGTACAGAAGGCTCCAAATCTATACTTAAATTGCTCTGATCAGTTGGTAGGAAACAGATGAATGTTGCATCATTCTGTGGTAGAATGATGTGGTTTGCTTTTATACCAATAGGTGTAACAACGGAATTCAATTTGGCCTCCCCTGTTAGAAGTCTTTATAAAGCTTGACCCCCTTTTCCTTCGGCTGCAGCTTTCTAGTTACATCAAGGGAAGAAAGCATGTTAACAAAGAACAGAAGAGGTCACAAAAATCTACCAAAAGCATATTTTCTCTCCCCAGTAGGAGAAGGAGCTGAAATGCTGTGCAGGGTTGTCCATGCTGGGGTGACCACCACCCACCTAAGTGTGTGTGCATTCAGCTAGGTGCCAGCTCTTTACTTTCCTCTTGGCAGTGGTAGGGGTTTGGAAGTAAGAAAGTTTGCTCACTTGCTGGGAACTGAGGAGAATCCACTGCTATGACTTGTCTGTGTGCTTGCCTGCAAAACGGTGCAGTTGCTGAAAGTGAAGAGAAATAGTGAGAAACTTTCTGGTTTCCTTGCTCTGACGTTTATAGCAGCAGTTCTCAAAATAGGGGTCACCAGCCCAGAAAGGCAGAACTGTGCTGACTGACAAATCCAGGGTGCAGGCAGAGGAGCCTGATAATGTGCTTTTTAGGACTGATATCTGTATTAGAGCTACGTTAGACAGACACTTCTCTGTCAGGCCAATCATGAAACACTAAGCTAACCCCAGATTTCAGCAAATAATTTTTTCAGGAGGATAAAATCCCTCTCCAGCAAAGCACATATAAATAGTAAATGAATGAAATCCCCTGGACATCTGAAGTAGAACTAACACATCTACTTCTCAGGACAGTTTTCACTGTCATTTGAAATAAGACCTCTTGGTACAAAGGTTACAGATTATGTGAGTCATACAGTAATAGGGAAAACAAAGCTTCTGTATTTGTCTGCTTCCAATCCTCTAATAAAATAATGCATCTGTCAAAGCAGCATTTAAATGTCATTCCTGTGTGTCATCCGAAAGGAAATGTTATTCCTAAGCACAGACTGGTTCCTATACACAGATTTTTCAGCCTTCCCGGTCCCATAAAAGGAGTCAAAAGGGTATGTTCACCTTATGCACCCCTTAAGTTGCCATCAGGAACTACCTTCTATGTTGTTTTTTCTCTCTGTGTTTTTCAAGCACAGTTGAAATTGCCCACATAAATGTGTTCTGCTGAGAAAAGCAACAAACAATCCTGTGGTAAACTGTATTGCTAGGCTTATTCCTGTAGGTCAAAAAATGGATCTAGTAAGGACTTGGGTGCTGCATGAGTTTTCAGCAAGTTTAGTATTTTGTGATGTGAGCCTATTTCCAGATAAGTTTGTCCAAGCAATTACTTCATGAATTATAGTTCAAGTCACCCAGAATAAAATCCTGGATTCTTTTGGAGTGCGCAGCCTTTGCTGGGCTCTGCCCATACAGGTATCCTGGCTGGCTGTAGCAGCTTATGCTCCCTAGGGAATGTGCTGGCTGGTGGAGGCTGGGCTGGGATGCCAAGGGCAGGATGCTTTCACAAAGTGATCCACTGCTATGGATTTTTTGTCTTGGGAAGACTTGTCCAAGATTAAACCTCCTCACCTTTAGAGTATGAAGCACAGCCGGTTGTTGAAGTTTGCAGGCTCTCAAGTGATCGTGTCAAAAAAAACGTGGAGCACATGCACCCAGAGAGTAGCAGCAGCACCACTGGTGAGAAATGGAACTCCAAAGATGTGAGAAGAGCATGCAGCTCCTCTCAGGGAAGTCTTAATCTTGTAGGAGGTTTTGATATCCTTGTGGAGGAGGACTCCATGGAAATTTCTACAAATAATGTTCAGCAATGCAGAAACAGCTGAAAATAGTAGGTAGAAATAGTGCTGCTTTGCATATTGCAACATGATGCTATAGCGTGCTAACAATATTTAATTCATGGTAGCCACCACACATCTCGGGAGGGTGTGTGTTTGTGGGAGGGGCATGTTCCTAATGCATGCACTACCTTAAAGGTTTATAGAGACTCATGCAGACGTGTATGTGCATACAGGCATAAGCACAGATGAGCACACTAACCAGACATGCCTCCAGACAGCAGTTCTTCAGAAACAGGCATAGTTCTTCAAATAAAACTCTGGTCTTGGTCGCTCACACTGGGAACACGATGTGATTGGGTTGGAGGAGGGGAGAGAGACGTGTAGAAGACAAATAGGCCAAAAGTACCATTTTATTAAGAGAAACAAAGTGATGTGTTGTCTTTGGCCTTCTCCCTAGCAAGTGTGAGGGTCAAGCACTTGTATGCTCCAAAGCAAGCAGGGCTTGGCACCTCTGCAGGAATCCTGTTTTGTTGGTGGTTCTGGCTCTGTGGCTTCTCTGCTGCTTGTGGGCAGAGGGACAATGTGGAGCTGGTTGCACTGATGGCAGGAGAGACAGATGGCAAATGGGGGGAAGACTGCACCCCTCACGTGAAATGGAGCAGGGAGAAGAGTGTGAAGTCCCCTTAGCCATGGTGGGTGAAGGTGAAGACACTGAGGCAGATAGAGGGGAGCACTGTTCAGAAGAGATGATGATGGAAGAGCAGCAAGAGAAACAAACTAAAAGAAGAGTAAAAGTGCAGGGAAAAGGTGTGGAGTTAGAGAGCAGAGCTGGGCACTATGTTGTGCTCTTTTTAGTGGAGGGCTGCTGGGCTTTTATTTTATTTCTGTGTGTTTATTTCTGTATGTTCTTGCTCTTCTCAGTTTCTTGTCCAAAAGCTTGTTGGTTTTGTTTTCAGCAAACATTTGGGTGGAGGGAGAGATCCAAGGAGGGGAAACCTTCACATCCAGTGTCCAAGTTGTGCAGAAGGAGCTGGAGGTGGGAGGATGAGATATAAAATAATAATAATAATAAACAACTCTGGGTGAATCCAGTGAAATCCATTCAAAGAAGGAAAAAGAAGGAAGAAAGGAGCAAGAGGAGGATGAAAGTCTAGGAAGGAGACATGGCTTCAGCTGTATTGGGGTGTGACTCAAGTGGAAATCCCTTCTGGAAGAAGGTTCTCGCTAAAAGCCAGCAGCTGACACACTGGAAGCCCTGGGGGATGACTGTGAGGGTTGGCGCTTGTGATGGTCCCTGAGCTGCTCTCCTGAATTTTGAGGCTAAATACATGCTGTAGAGCTAGCCTTAAAATGGTGATGTTGGGTCCTTCTTTGTGCAGGATCTAGGAAGGGAAGCACTAGCTTGAGCTTGTTTTATCTTGCAATATCTTAGACTTGAACATTCAGATCTCAAAAGCACTGTTACTGGTCTCAGGATTCACCTGCGGCCACCTCTAGGAAAGGGAAGGGTACAGGAGGGGAGGGAAGGTATGGGCTGAGACGCAGCATTGCGGTGAAAACTTGGGCTTTTCAGGGCAAGGGGAGGAAGAGTAGTGAAAAATATTTACCAAAAAAAAATTTTAAAATTCAGGTTTTGTGTGAGGCACCCCCCTCCTGCCATAAACTACTTCAATTTCATTTTCTGTAATACTTCAGTGCTGCCCTTTCTTTTGACCATACCATTAATTTATGATTTACTGTTTTCCTCAAGAAGTTGAGTCTTATTACATGAAAACCTTGGTTCAATTTTGTCCTTGGTGAAAGTTTCTGGCTTTCAAAGTTGTAGAGGAAAGCTCATGTTACGTGACTTGGATGAACACCCACCCAGGTGTAACAGATAGGAGACAAGTAAAAAGAAAAAGCACCAATGTGTTATTTGAATGCAGATGCTAATGATTTATATTCTGATCTTTTCAATTTCTCTGGTTGTGACCTATGATTTTTACAAACAGTGCCAATGCAAATAGAGAGATATCTGAAGGTGATTGTCTAGGTAACAGTCCCGGGGGGAAAAGTGTCACTGAGCTCAAGATAATTTTCAAAACTGCAAGAATAGTTAGAATTTTCCCCTTTCCATGTAGCCTTCAGTATTCTGGTGGAGCAGATTAGGTGCTTTCAGAGCTACTCGAGGCTTCTGTCATCCTTCTTACACAGTGTCTGTGGCTCTGTTCTGGCCTCTCACCCTAAAAGATGAGCATCTTTAGTATCTTTTATTGAGAAAATGTACTTCTACCCCTTAATGGAAATGGCACTGAACCATCTGTGTAAACAGAACAAATATGAGAAAATATGTACATTATTAAAAAGATTATCTATTTCAGATATCTGGCTATATATAGAGATCAGGTTTTTAAAAATCATGTTAAAATAGAAGGTCTAATTTTTTATGTACTGCAGAGAACTATGCAAAGTCCCTTGAATTCCCTAGCCACCCCCTAGGAATTGGTGTGGCTAGCTCTGATTTTTATGGGACACAAGTGTGATGCAGTAGAGGTACAATCTCTCACCCAGGGGTCCAAATTTTGCCAATGCAAAAGCAGCCCCAAGTAGTGAAACATTGGGTAGCTATTCCTGATGATGTGGCTTGGTGTTGTAAGGAGGGGGTGAGCAGACGAAGAGGCACCCAGGGATGAGTCACAGATGCAGCAATGATTGCCTTCTGCTCTGCCCATGTCAAGTCTTTAGCCCAGACACTACAATGCATGGATGCCCCTGTCACCCAGGCCTCACATCTTGTGAACTTGTGGAATACGTTACGCCAGGCTGGCACCAGTATTAGCAACCCTTCATTAATCATCAGGTTGCCAAGACTTTACACTGTCTGAGGTCTGCTTGTCAGAAAGATGGAAATAGCTGATTTACAGTGAGTCACTGAACTGCTCAGATGGCAGTCTTCCAAAACAGGCATCTGAAGTAACTTCACTTTCCTGCACCACATAAAATGCCAGGCAGTTTTCTTCAAGTCGAGCCACGTATCACTTTCCTCCCATTTGGGAGCATAGGCTGCAGCCCCTGCTCAGGCTTTCCTGCCAAGAGCATGAGCCAGCCTTGTCCAGCAGAGGGAATTGACTTTTCCACTTCTTGGCTATCATCCCTCTGAATGATCTAGGGGGTGACTCCAGACACAGTTAATTTAATTTTTTTTTTTCTCATCAGTTCTTGAAAGTTCCAATTGCGTCTGCTAATTTCTTCCATAACCTTATGAAAACATAGTTTTTACAGCTGGGTTTTCCCTCACAGTTGCTCTATACCAGGGACCCAGCATGCTGACTGCATGTGTCATTAGCAGCTAGCTGGGGGGTGGGGGTGTATGTGTGTGTGTGTAGGTATGTATTGCATGCATGTTTTGTGTCATATACAGCAGTGCCTAGGGCAAGATTGGAGGCACTTGGATACGCTTGGCTCCACCTTGATACTTTAAATGAAGACTTAGGAACAGATAGCTGGATTGTGGAGATGGCAGGGGAACGAGATGTAAAGGGAAGAAGTGGAAAATGGAAAGCAGAGAGGGAAGGGAGACTGAAAATCAAGCAGAGAGGCTGTAACAGGAGTGTAGCCAAGTCTCTCCATAGGCAGCTGGCAGCACTTGGCACCGTGGCATGGGGCATGCCAAGGTCCTGCTCACTCCTGGCAAGCAGAAGGTGTCTCCTGGGGAAGTGGTGTAAAGCATGCTTAGCAAAATCAGGATTTAGGGCTGTCTGTGCCACTGTATTGCCTGTGTCAAGGACCTGATGCTAGTGCTGCAATGAAAACAAATACTTGGGGAGGTTGAGGTTTCACCACACCCAGCAGGGAGCTGGGAAAGGCAGTGGGTTTGCACCACCAGGAGACCTTCAGGAAATCAACTTGGGGAGCTGCCAGGTATTGCAAGTGCTTTAGAAAACAGATTACTAAAAAGAATGCTAATGTAGGGCTGGAGAAAGAAGTAGACAAAAGAGGAAAGTCAAGAAACGCCAGATGCTGTAACAGACACGTGCTTTCTGAAAAGTGGAAGCATCGCCTGAGGCTTGAGACTGTTCTTCTTATTCAAGCCAGTACTGCACACGTGGACAAGTACCTGTGAGTTAACAGGGTTTGCTATTTTTACATTCTCAAGGTCTGAGCCTGTTAACTGGTATGTGTGAATGTTGAGACACAAGCAAGAACTACTGGTACCAGAATTTTAACAACAATTGCAAACAGAATAAAGGTGGTATTATCACAAAGGTGGCCAGCATTGCAAAGCTGGTTCCCAAGTGAGTAATACTATGTCCCCAGCCCACAGAGCTCTATATCTGCACCCTGATGCCATGGACCAGCCATGTCAAGAGATGTTGCAGCTCCCTTCCAGCCCACGGTCCTGGAGGTTTGCCATGGAAACCGTGATCCAGTTGATTATGACTGCAACTGTGTGGATTGGTGGTTTGGGATGGGGTGAGCAACAGTCACAGAAATGGGGCTGAAGCCAAAAGCAAGGTGAGGAGCTCTGCTGCTGCAGGATGAAGGGCCAAATACAGGCTTTCAGGGTCCATATAGACAAATCATATAAAGATGCCAGTATTAATAGCCAGTCATTCTGTAATTAGCAATAAATATGATCATTTCCAGGACTGGTCCTGTGGAAAGCTGGCAGTGTATAAAAGAAATGTGCAAAGAAGCAAGCTAAAATTTCCATATACAGCAAGCCCTACATTTTTCCATAGGCTTATGGAAAGGAGTGAGAGCTGGACTGAAAAGGTCAGTCATGTTCTGCAACAGGCATGATGGAGGAACTTAAACAGGTACAGCCATCAGCTCAGCTATTAACAGCTCAACCACCATGGAAAGTTAATCTCTGTGTTAATCTCTCTGTAGACTCAACCCTGATTCACAGGTTTGTGGGGGAGAAAAAGCTAGAAGCAAAGAGCATCAAAATACCAAAGATGGTGAAAGAAGGGAGAGAAGATTTAGTGAAGTAAGGAGGGGAAGAGGAGCTGGAAGAACAACGGGGAAAGGTTCCCAGCTCCAGAGGCGATTGGTAGTTTTGGTAAGTTTAAGGTAAATGGTGTGGAGAGTTAAAGCAGCAAGACAAGTCCCTATGGGAACGTGGAGGTGGACAGACACATGCAAGAGACCTAGAGCTGAAATAGGGGACCTGAAAAGGAAGGGGTTAGTGGGCAGAGGAAGCAGCTGAGAGGCTTAGATATGGTGTAGGCAAGGAAAAATGTTGATTAAAAAAATAGTGACTGTTTTTTGCTTTTTCTTCTAAGCCAACCTTGTTCACAATATATCACTGTCCTTAAAACACTTGGCTTGAGTGATGCTCCAGCTGCCCATCACCTTCTCAGGCCAGACTGCAACTTCCCAGCCCCAATGGCCAAGCAAGCATTTCCAAACACAACCTTAGACCCTAATCAGCTCCATCTACAGGCACCAAGGTACTTTCCAAGCTTTGCACTGAACCCAGTGCAACTCAGTTTTCCCTCCCCAGCCTCAACCGCAGGCACTTCACCCTGTCCTTCAGGTGGGGCAAGCTATTTGGTGTTGAGTCCTGCCCTGCTCAACCTCCCATGAGCACAAGTCAGGAGCAGGCACTGCAGGCAGGGCACTGAGAGGTCTCACCATCACGGGGGACAAGAAGAGACAAAGTGGGGCAGAGATTGAGGAAATGGGGTTTAGTGATGACTCGTGGAAATGCATTTCTCTGAGGAAAAGTGAATGGGAGTCTTTCACTGAAAGGTTTAACTTACCTGGCTTTCTTTCCCCTTCTAAATCCCTGTAAAGATCACCACCCTGCACTCCCCTGGTCTGGATGTGCAGCTGCTCACAGCAGTTTACAAAGGGCACTTAATTTCTTGAGTGCTGCAGGAAAACTAGGTTTGAGAGAGGCTGGGGGGTCATGGCCCGCAGGGAGTGCCACTGTGTGAGCACAGTGACTTCAGGACCAGTGAAGTGAGACCTGGATACCCCATCCTATGGCTGTAAATTGGTGACTGTGATTGATGGGAATGCTTTGGCAAAAGGACAGATTTTGCAAGAGACTGTTGCAAAATGATGTTGCCATCTCAAGACATGTCTGGCAGGGGCAGCTCCTTAGAGTGGCCACATAGGCTGACAGTCCATGGGATGGATGGTGGAGGCAATGGCAGTGCTGTCCCTGCCTTGTCCTCAGCAGCTCACTGCCTTAGTCCCTTCTGCATAGTTGCAGCCATAGGCAGGGGGGACAGAGCTGATGGGGATGGAGCTGTGACAGCCCTGTGTGGAGAGTGGCTGGGGCAACCCTCATCATCCCTGTAGCTTTACACTCACCCTTTAAGCAGGGTTTGCAGCAGAGGGGGATCTCAACTTGTGTGCTTGTTCTGTTTCTTGACAGCAGTGAGTCCAAGTGCAAACTGTGTGATTTGAATATCCTACAGTTACACCTTGGAAACCCTAATAAAGCTGCCTCTGAACAGTGTACATGAAGCAGACACTGGGAACAAGAGACAGAGGTACCATTTTTACTCCTTAGGAGCACACACTAGGGTAAGTGACACGTGACAACTGACTGGGGCATCACCAGATTGGGCCAAAGGCTTAAGCCCCATAGACCTCTGAAAGCCACACCTACTTTTATGGGTTGTGTGTACAAAGTGAACAGTTTATCAGAGAAGGCAAAGCAGAGCTTTGCAACACTGGATGTGCTGCCTGCAGTCAGGGGGATAATAGCTTAGTGCTGCCTGAAGTTGCTCCTTTAAGTCAGAGATGGAGAAACGTTGTCTGGTGCTTTAAGATTTGGCCCAGCTGATGAGCTGTTGGAGGGTTTGATAAGATAGGACAATTCCTCCAAGTAATTGGACCTGTGTTGTACAGTGAATAATGAAATAAGGATACTAAACCAGCTAAAGGAGGGCAGTAATCTCACAGAGCTGCACATCTGCTTGGATGAATACCACCTTTTGTCACTTTTCGGGCATGGGCCTGAGCTGTACCTTAGAATGCATCAGAGTCTTACTGTAATTTCTGAGAGCTCAGCTTTTGTTGAGTGAGTTCTACATTAAAAGATCTTGAAAAGTTCAGTAGCCAGCAGTTTTACAGCAAAGAGTTTTTTCCAACAAGTATGAATGTAGTTAAGGGGGATGGGTGGGAGTGTGCTGGAGGTTAAGAAACAAAATTTAAATACGCAAGGACAATAGATGTGATGAGGAAGATGGAGAGGAAAGAACAGAATCATCACCTGGATTTCAGAGCCTTTGTTTTTGCTGGCTGAAGAAGCTGGTCACTTCTTTAAATAAAAAGCAAAAGGTGGATGCTCACTAGTGTTTAGATGCCTCAATATGAGACCAAATCCTTCAATTCACTAGTGCCCTTGTCCAACCACTTTTGAAGTGAGTCGTCATGGGGGGAGATTTCAGCCTCCTTCTCTACAAGATCAAAGGTCCCTTGTGTATCTCACAGCATGAGTGCTCTTGCTGCCTTTTTCTCCAAGGGTGTGTTTTTGCTGTCACAGTCATCTTCTTCAGGTACCTGCTGCTTGCCTAGGTCAATAAAGTCACTCAGGAGTGACCCATGGTAAAATAGGGTTAAGGCAATGCTTAGCAGAGCAGGCTATGAAATGATCAGTCACAGACGTCCCAACTGATGTACGGAAGCAGTGCAGTTGATATGGAAGGGCTGATGCAGTGGGAGGGGCTGTGCCCACCTTGGAATAGCCATGGGGATAGCCATGGGGATTAGCCTTCGGGAGAGTTTACAGGATATCCCATGGGGTGGACTACAAAATAGCCTAGGGGGTAGCTGCCAGGGCAGGTTATGGGATAGACTGTGACATAGCCTAGGGTATAGCTTACAGAACAACCCATGGGATACCCCTACAGTGGCAAGAGCTCTCTCCTGGAAGACTTCAAGTGCCTGCCCTAAGCTGGTAGATGAAAGATGTGAAGCAAAGGCTTTCGCCTCCCCAAAGAGTCACCTTGCTTCTGGCCCTGAGTGTATTAGGAGTACTGCTGGCTTTGGAGTGGAAGGGCAACCTGACTCTGGCTCCTGGACTGGCTGAAGGACCTGTTCAGCCCTGACAGCAAAACCCTTTTGCAAAGCAAAAAGGCCCTGTGTGCATGTTGCAGGGGACAGGCAACTGTCCTGGCCTCCTCTGAGGGTCACTGGTGTCTCAGCCAAGTTGCAGCAGGGGCCTGGGGGCAGGCAGGGAAGGCAGAACCAACCCTGCTGCCACAAGCCCAACTCTCCAGCCTGCAGTGAAAAAGAGTCCGGGAAACATGTTTGCAGTTCCTCCATCAGAAGCCTCAGAAAACACTGATAACTAACACTCGCAGGACGAGCTGTTTCCAGCCTCTGCATTTACTTGCAGACCATCTGACAGCCTCTCCCCCTGCCAGGGCAGGGGAGCCGCTGCCTCCAGTGCTCTCTTCTCCATGACCAAGCGTCACCCTCTGCCTCCATCGCTGCTTCAGCTCCCCACAGGCGCAAGCACTGCAGCACAGCATAGCCATGCACGCAGCAGATGGCATTTGTCAGCCACTCAGAGAATCGGCCGCTGGATGCTTTGCTCTCTTCTGGTTTTCTGCTGTGCCTTTCCATGGGAGATGCCTTTGCCAGGATACTTCACGTTCCCTTAAATAATAAATTCCTTCACTATGAGGGTGGCATGGGCTCGGATGGTGGTGGGCGAGAGCATGGGCTTTATGCTTTCTTAATGCATCTGGAGCTTGCAGGGAGAAAAAAAAAAAAAAAAAAAAGCTGCTGCTTTTTCTTTCCACCCTTGTAAGGATAATAGGAGGGATGTGGAAATTAAGCTGCTGAGTTTGGGCTGAGATGGTCTGAGCTCAGCTGCACTGGGTGTCTGTAAGGACACTTCCAGCACAGGGCACAGCTGGGAGCCTGTCACACCGCTTGCAGGGTGCAGACAGCTCACCAGAAGGGTGGGCGCTAATTGATAATTATGGTCCTATTTCAGCATAAAACCAAATGACATCTCTCAGCACCCTGGTGAAGGAGGATTTCCCAACCTCTCAGCACCTCCTGGGGGATAAGTACCATTTGGTCTTGTGTGTGATAGGAGCTGATCAGCCCCGGGGTCAGAGCTACAGCGTGGATGCCCAGCAGCTCTCAGCCCTAAAGCCAAGAGGGGTTGTTGCTATGGGAATCGAGAGGGCACTTGCAGACAGCATCTGGAGCCTGTGTCTTTCCCTGCCCAAGGCAGCTGGATGTGAAGGGAAGCAAAACTAAAAGGAGGTGGCAGAGAGACAGAGGCACAGCAAAATGCATGTATGTTAGAGGAGGGACCTTCCCAGAATAAGAGTACAGTGGGATACATAAGAGCAGGGACACCAAACTGTCAGGCAGCGGTGGCTCAGCTTAGTAGGATAAACCTTATTTTCTGCTCCGTTTAGCACTCAAAAAAAAGTCCAGCGAAAGCCCAACTGTAGCAAGATGGGATCTGCCTCTTCAACTTACCGTCCCAAGTGTATTTATTTGGATATTGATGGAAGAATTCAAAAGGTACTTTTGCTGTTTTTCCCAAAGTAGCGTCTCCAGACTCAGCAGCGGCTGTGGGCTGTCTTTGCTGCACGACCTGTTTCTGTACCGCGAGTTAGACGCATGTTTGCATTCAAACGTCGTTACAGGCTTCAAATCTCTTTTTAGGGGAAGGGGGAGGGGGGATCTTGAGCGGCTTTTGCTTTGTACACGGGTGTTTATTTAAAGGGGAAGGGGAGGCTGGCAGCTGGGGAGGGCTGGGCTCTGCCAGCGCTCCCTGTCTGTGTGGGGATCCTTGGTTTGGCAGCCGTGCAGGTTTCTTCTCCCAGAGCGGTGTCGCGATGTGTTTACAAAGTTTTGCCTGTGGAGAGGTTTTCACCCAAGCAGCGGGAGGCGGAAAGCACGGGGTGCCGAGCTGTTTGGGAATTGCCTGACGGGGAGGGGGTTTAGCAGCGCTGGGCATTTTCCTACCGCCAAGCTGAATGTCGGGCAGGTGCCCGGCTGTTGTGCGAGGGGGTGTGCCGCTGCATCGCCGGGGGGCTGCGGGGTGCCCGCCACCTTTGCCAAGTTGTTCGTAAATGATGAGAAGTGTTAATTAAAACTTTCCCTTCTGATAGCCTGCCTTGTTTGCCTCACCACCGTTCACAGCATGGCGAAAAGTGCCGGAGAAATGTATTCTGTCTGAAGGGGAGAGCTCGCATGCTGTCGAGCCCACTGCTCTTTAAACAGAAACAATGTTGCTGTGGTTTTGTGGGTCTTTTTATTTATTTATTTATTCTTTTTGTTAGCAATTCTGTGGCAGGAGACTCCACCACCTCTCTGGGCAGCCTGGGGCCTGGCTCTGCCGCCCTCACACCAAAGAAGTTTCTCCTCCT